>UZAN01041888.1:25359-53823 GCA_900618425.1 Echinostoma caproni
TTAAATGTAAACCAATTGTCAAAAGATCAGAACACTCGATGAGATTCGAATCCATAGAATAGACGGATGGATAAACGAATTACAAGCGGATTCATAGTATTTTATTTTGCATACCTGTCTGGTACACGGTCCACATGTATCGCATTGTCAAAGCGCTCCGCAGCGAGTTCTGCTTGCATATACAGTTCCATCCGCGTTCGGGTGTCCTCAGGTGCATCATCTCCCTATGATCTAATGATACCAACAGTCATCCAAAGGGGGGAACATGATCACTCAGTAGTGACGATAAAAAGCAGGTCAATGTGACGATGCACGTGCGTATCGATATTCCGCTCAGGAATCTAACAACAAAGACACACACTGACCACTATTCAAACTAGCAAATCATTATAAGCATAAACGCTTCAAAACATTTTTTTCTGTTTCGTTGCTTGTTTTTACTTCCCTCCATTGAACTTACAGTTTTCAAGAGGGAAAGCAGCCAATCAAAGGCCGGTCGAACAACAGAATCGAGGAAAGTCAGGTGGTGGTGGTGGGATTTGAACACACCTCCTCCAAGGATGATAATTTAGTGATTTTAGCACCGAGTCACCACCACCCGAGAAATGTGGATATACATAATTCACATCCGTCAATAATCACAACAGCTCACACTTTTCTATCTTCTTCTCGGCATAGTGTGGAATTTTCACTGTCAACCTATGTACGGTGCAGTTGTGAAGTCTGTTTTTGGGGAGGTTTTGATGGTATGGTTCAGTATAAGTTTTGTTATGAGCATGATTGTGCTAGGAAAGTGGTACCTAGAATAGTAATAAATCGGATAGCACTACGTTTTATCAAACCACGAAGAAATAAATAAAATCGGACCCGTGTGTTAATCTAAGGCCAGGAATTTCGTACGATCGCTTTGGCGTTTGTATTTGCACCGTCAAATTCCCACCATCCAGAATGCTTCATCGGAATTTGCTAGACCGGAGAGGAAGGAAAATGGCCACAAATGTAGCAAATGGCTTCAGAAGAGTAATTAATGAAACAAGTGATTAGGCTGAAGGAATAATATGATCATAAAAATGGTTCCAAATGCGGTATATTCAATCCGTGTTCGAGTGGTACACTGAATAACGACAGCTGTTTTCCAGGCCCCAGTCGCGCTTTCAGCTTGTTGTCGGGAGACTGGAGCGGATGAATGGCTGAATGGTCTTATGTGTTTGCGTTGATTCTCCACATAACATTATTTGAATAAATCCATAAGTACAAAAGTACGAACGTATCAACCGCAGCATGTACTGATTACGTCAGATTATGATAAAACTGGGTAGGTTTGAATTACGGAAAGTTCATAGCCTCCGCGGGATTCGAACCCAAGCATGGAAGTCAAAGATGACACTTAAATCTGCCAAACAACACATTTTAAACAATAAATCTGATTTTTTGGAATGTTTTGATCACCAGTTAGGAGCTCAGTATCATCGAATTTAGTCACAAGGACTAGTTATCTTTTCGCGCTGTAGTTTATCCAAGAGCAAAGTTCTAAGATAATGCTAATCAGGGAGCTACATATAGTTTGAGGATGATCAACAAAGAATATTCTGGGCCAATCAAGTTCGCAGTGGTTCACTCGAGAATACTGTACCAGGAAGAACACGATCGGTTATTGGTTTGCGCCTACTGAACTAATAATCTCTTCTTGTATACACTATTTAATTATATTGGCTTAGTTCTTCCTGCCTCTTACTGAGATTCAGGTGGCTGATTGTAAATATGAGTGTCATTGCAGTTATTGATTTGCAGATTATCCTAGTGCTTTCTTATTTATCTTTAACTTCTTTCTTGATGTTCACCATTTAGTTTTCGGGAAGCAATGCCAGCAAATTTGTCCGATGCTGGCACAACCCGGAAACAAACAACCTGTTGTATGGAATGAAAATCGGCATCAGTCCTGTGTGGATCTATGAGAAACCACCACAAATTATGGTCTGAAATTAGAAAAACTAAAATCTACAGTTAAAATACGTTTAATTTATTGAAGACCTTCGTGTAAGGAGTCGAATGCGATTGCCCTCCAAAATATTTACATTCTTTGTTTGTAACTAATTTACCGATTCGACTTTCGAAGGTTAGAAATTCTATCACTCAGGTTTGTATATGTGTCAGTCGCAAGGATTAGTAAACCATGTGAATTGCACCAGGGTTATGCTATAGAAATCCAAATGTCAGTCTTCAGAATGCGCATTGTTCGTGGCCAGGGCTACTCAGATAACTACATCCAATTGTCAATCAGTTAAGGGCAGTTTGTGTCCGACCAAAAATGTGATTTTGTCATCCCACTTCTGTTCCTGTCCTTGTCATTGTTGTTCCTGTCGGTTGTCGTTGTGTTGACGGCGGTAGAGTTAGTGGCAACGGTGGGCTCGGGCGGTACGGACGACTAGTGGTGATTGGCGTGCAGACACTGGACACATATCGTTCAACATTCTCTTGCAGACTACCGTAGGCTGGATCACTGTCCACATTCAACAGTTTCTACCATGGGATGCACCCACGATAAATAGTTATATTGAAATATTCACATGCTCTTCACCTGACGGACGAGGTGTGATAGAACATCAATGGGGAAATAAATCATTCCTCACTGGTAAACCCACGTGTCAAGTGAATATTCCGACTCTTAAAATTCATGTCTGGCGGTCTATTCGAGTTAACTTTTCAATGGTTAACTGTTTTGGCTAAGTGATCCCATATTAAGAAAAACGACCGAGTGGCAAACAAGCCTATTTTCACAGATTCTTGTTCATGCTAATGCATCTGAATACATATATCACTACTGGAGAATAAAATTGTCTTGTGAAAATAAAATAAAATCACAGATTACTAGAAACGATTTCATCATGAGACTCAACAAAATCACACATTTGTTTGTCCACTCATCCAATCATCGAGATTACTCGTGATACGGTGTGTGGAGGCGGGGGAGGAGTCAGGGAGACATTAAAGCTTGCAAAACTGTTTTTCGGCACACAGAGGGAGTTGTGCAGACGAATGTCCACCGCTCCTGCTGTGGCCAGCATCCGACAACGAAACGGCCCCGATACTCGCCCACGAACTTTATACAGGGACGGAAAGCCTCAGACAGTCCACAGTGTGATTTGTTTCAGCTAGGTGAGTAACCACTAAACTGGTGAGTGGCCCAATCGTCCCGGTGTTCAGCCACGCATGGTGGTGTTCATGAATCACCTGACCGTGCGGCCTATGAACTTTGTTCTACAGGAACAAGTAAGTGCGTATACACAGAGACCACAGAGTCTGGAAATTTGTCCTTCAGTCGCAAAAACACAGTTGACTTGGACGTGAACAACACATAAAGCTTATATTTATAGGAAATCTTATCGATTGCGTCGGATGACTTTCTTTCTATGATCTCAGCTGATTTATTCCCTTTGAACGGCAAAGGAATGTACACGCCTTTTTCGATAACCTTGGTGTTTTGTAAAGTTTTCCGTGCACTGAATCATTTTTTTTGACTAAACGCTCCGGATATCCGTTACGTGCGAAGATCGATTTTATAGTACTGAGCTCTTCCAGCGTGTCTTCACTGCAGATATTACTTACCCTGTCCGCTAGACAATGAACTATCTTATCGAGGGCTGATGCATAGATCTGGAAACGTCAATTGGCTGTAATACTCTATTTCTAAAGTAAATGTTATGTTAAGATCCGCAATGTTGAACCTGTTTAATAGTTCCGCTGTGCTAGATGTTGCGTTTATCACACAATAAATATCATCTTTGAGTCGCGTCTATGGTACAAAGTCTTCAATGGATCACTGATACTTAGTGTTTTCAAGTTTCACCATGAACAAGTCCGTGAAAAGCGGTCCCAGCGGAGACCCCATGGCCACGTCATTCTTTAGTCGATAGATCTTATCATTAAACTTGAACTGAACACTAAAAGTGAAGAAATAATGCAGTTGTTTCAGGTCACCCAAAGGGAGGCCGAGCAATACATTATTGGTTTGGGCATAACCGCACAGGTATTCAATCGTTTCGCTGATGGGAACATTTATGAATAACTAGCTGACGTCCAGCGAGAGCATTGTTCGATCGACCAACTTTATGTCACGAATTTTGTTCACAAAGTAAATGCTTCTTTGACACCGTGTTTTACCAACCCAACTCGAACGGATTCTGATAATTTGGCCAACCACTTGGCTTGAGCATGATATGGCCAGTTGCGTATATTCAAAACCGGTTGTAATAGTACTCCATCTTTTTGTACTTCTGGCAGGTTCGTTGTCGGATGCTGGCCACAGCAGGAGCGGTGGACATTCGTCTGCACAACTCCCTCTGTGTGCCGAAAAACAGTTTTGCAAGCTTTAATGTCTCCCTGACTCCTCCCCCGCCTCCACACACCGTATCACGAGTAATCTCGATGATTGGATGAGTGGACAAACAAATGTGTGATTTTGTTGAGTCTCATGATGAAATCGTTTCTAGTAATCTGTGATTTTATTTTATTTTCACAAGACAATTTTATTCTCCAGTAGTGATATATGTATTCAGATGCATTAGCACGAATACGAATTTAAATTCCGTTTCAGATCAATAGTTAATTGGCTTTTTTCCTTTTGTGAATTATGATGCAATAACATGAATTATCCGTGATTGTACATAATTTCAATGCTGTGGTTCTTATTGCTACTTCTACAGTCAGAAAGTAAATCAGACATTTCAGAAACCGTAGCCGTCTCACAAATTGTACAAGACGACCAAGCATGCGTGTGATATTGTATTATGCGCTTGGTTTATCAACAGAAATTTTAAATCTATCAATCAAAAATTGTAGTTTGAGCACAACAATCAATCAATGAATGACATCATTTGACCAGAGGAAGTGAAGTTAGCTACCTCGAGAGTGGTATTTAGAGACCAGAGTGCGATATGCTGGGAGGAAACTGACAAATACGATTTGATTGCCAAGTTGGTGAAGTCCATGGCAAAATGATCAGCCCAACTGGTCCTAAATGAAGCGCGGCGGGGGGGGGGAGGTAGACAAGGTACTGACAAAACGAATGTATAATACCTATTACAGACCTTTCAATCATTGTTATAAACAACTTGTTCTATTCTACTGACGTTTTGTTATCTTTCAACTGATGCTCCAAAACCCGTCGTCAAAATCGATAAATCGTACTCTTTCTTAAGGCATCTGGCTAATAAAAGCAACAACATACAATAATATTTTGTGTATGTTGTGTCTGGTCCGAATTAATCCTTCATTCGCTCCCGTGAATGAACTTCAAAACGCTAGGTGTCGCGTGTCACCCGAGTTCAATCAATACCTAAAAGACGCAAATTGTTAAACCGCATTGCAGACAAGGACAATGTTGCGTGACACAATCTCATAAATGACAACGGACATTAACATGAGTTAGGCAGTCAGTTCCGGTAACACGCATTATAGGATGCGCCAGCCGTCGGAGCCCGAAAGTGATGTCAGCGTGAGTATGTCAGACTGATTTTAAGAGTGACTGGCGCTAATCAATTTTAGCATTGCATCAAAATGTGAAGATCTGAGCCGCCATATCTGCAAATTTCAAGCCGATAAAACAGATGTGAAGACTGCAACAGTGAATTGGCCGGTTCAAAAAGGACGATGACTGTCAACATGAGTCGGTCAGTGAGTAAATGCAAACCAAATGGGCGTCTGGCGATCAAATATACTGCATTGGCTAGTTAACACTCCTTTCTGAAAAATCATCAGCTCTTTCAGGTGCACAATATGATAAAACGCACCCGGAATGATAGATCTGGACTACTTTGAGCTCGGAATATTCACCAATATAAATTACACCGAGGTACAATCTCTCTATGATTTCCTTCACATACTTCCCAACCAGATTACCATCCAGTTGATTAGTCTGAGAATCTGAGAACAAAACCATGAAATAGAAGTGTGTTCTAAACATAAATTCCAAAAGCGATGTTTCAAATAAAGAATACGAGGCAGTGCCTCACACTACATCACTGTTATGACTTTTAGAGTTTGGGGCCGATCCATGCAGCAACACTACGTGTCACATTCACATCCAGACCGGCCCTCAGACTGCAACTAAAAGATAAATTTCCTGTTTCTGGTTTCTGATTCTGCGTGAACTCCTTTACTTGTTCCTGTGGGACAACGTAAGTCGGTCGCACGGGAAGACGCTTGAATCAGAGAGTTCTTGAGTATCATTCAGCTTGGTTGCACCCTGGGGTGACAAGATCAATTACAAGAGTAATACTTTCACGCCTTCTCGAGTCAGGTCACTTAGTTGACATGAAAAAAGGTGTTTCACTCCTTCTACCAGATTTACGAACAATATTCTAAGCGGATTGAACATCGTATCGTGAGCACACCTGGGGAGCAGTGGCATTTCACATTCGTAATCCACTTTTGTACACACAAAAACAATTTGTGTTGTCATTTTGCCTCCCAATTCCCCCCATCCATCCTTCCCAATCTTCGTTAAATCTGAATTAGGTACCGTACCGAGAACTGCTGACACTATCTATATTCTTTCAAGTTTATTAATGTATTACTAATTTTTTAAATCACTATCTCCACCCTCCCCTCGAATTTCCAAATTCAGTTTCCAAAAGCACAGTGAAATAAAGATTTTCGGAATAAGCCATAATGTTGGTCAAGTACTCTAGTACTCTAGTGAACTGTCATGAGAGACAAGCAGGGTGAATAAAGAAGTACAAGGTAAGAATGCAGAAAGAATCACATCATGCACTATACCCAGATGAAAGTCAGAGTATATAGAACCTGTTGTCTACTGGTTGGCGGAGAACCAGTCGCACATAAACTCATCAGAGAACGAGGAATACCGGAACCGGTAATAAAGCGGAGGAGTTTGGTTCTATCTACATAATCGGATGCATCGCCATGACCGCTGGAACAGATTTGTACGAATTCGTACTTTTTATCAAACGGGAATAATACACAATGAGTAAAGGAAAACCAGGTACGGGAGATTGGACGGGAGCGACCATGCACAAGCCGGTTTATGGTCGTGTCTACCGGATTAAACGCTAGTATTTCCTTCAAAATGATCTTGTCAAACATTTTCAGGATAGAGACTGAACAGCCATTAGGTTAAAGTTTAGATGCAGCCTTTTTAGGGCACAAGAGTTATCAAATTACATTTTCAAACACTTGGGAGCACATTCCACGTTTCTCATTCTTTTCTGTCGGACATGATGCAGCACACACACAGAGGGTATCAACTTGTCGAAGCTAAGAATTGATGGTTCTGGTAAAAGGCAGTTGCAGTTTCGTGGTATTTCCGAATATAGTATCGTTCTCTCCAGAGGCAAGTTTGTTTCCCTGTACAGAACAAAAACGGTCATTCTGAATAACAGACAGTAGACATCGTATCAGAATTTGAGTTAGTCGGTTAGTACTTGGAGTGTGAACAAAATGTGCTCCACGCGCCCAAAACTGTCCATCGAACTGTTAGATGTGAAAGTTGAGCAAATTTCAGAAGTTCTTAGACATTAGACAATGAGTATCCACCGTGCGTTCAACAATTGTTTTATGGTCTGTCTGTTTAGCGAGCTGCTCTGTATGTTTATCGAATAATCAAATAAATTTTCAAAGCTCTGTGAATAAATTACGATTCAGTTGCATAACTAATGATCTTCAATGACATTTGATCTTACAGACACTAAATTGAGCCCCAGTATGGTGGTTAGACTGTCCCTTCATTCTTTTTAGTACTTACATTATGTGCCTGATCTAGACCAAATACCATCTTGTTCGTGTAGCGTTCATTATAGTTTGGCCTACTGCGAAGGGTCTAACAGCTATAAAAAATCGGTGCAAAATGGATTCCACACTCGTGATCAATTGTACATAGGAACTTCAGTTGTTCGTTGAAAAGTAGATTTCTGTTAGGGATGGCTAAATGAACATATCTGAAACGACAAATGACTTGTGAGAACTGAGTAAAACGGGAGTGGTGAATTCACTTTAAATTGAAACGATACAGTTCATCAAAGTGTCATTTACGGACGTGTCTGTGTTTGTGTGTTCGCTTTTAAATGGTCTTGCCTTGATCACAGCATTATCTGTCCGTGGGTACGTTTGGTCGGTTATTTTCGCATGGCCTTCATATAGTCTAAGGAATAATGGTCGTTTTTGAACGTATATTTTGTGAAACACAGTTCACCGGTACCCAAATTCATCAACAATTGGTTATGCTGTCTATCGGCAAAAAAATTATCTTCCAAACCAAAGGGCTTCATTGGACTTCATTGGAATAAGTGAATTCATATTTGCAGTATTTAAACACTTGATTAAAATCCGAGTTCAGTGATCATCCAGTTTGATCTGCACAAGTAACTTGCGGTGAAATGTGTTCTACAATGGCAAGCTAGAATGTGCCCGGGGCAGCTGTTCCCGATGCTGAACTATCTGACAAATTACCGGGCACATTGCACCGTGTCCGATGACCGGACGAGGTCACCTCTTGTGGCTTGAAACGTTTTCACGCATCGCTTTTTTATTGTGTCTGTACCACGCACCATTCTGTATACCATTGAATGTATGAATATATGCAATAATGTGTTTCATGTATGCAGGCCAGTATGTATACATACGTATGCATATGTGTATGTGTGTGCGTGCGGGCGTGCGATTGTATGCATTGTAAGCATGGATGCATGTAAGTGTACACTAGATCAGGCTAAACAATTTGACCCATGATTGATGGTTCATGCATTAACCGTTACCCCAAACAGAATGAACAAAACAACTGTTTCGATAATTTCCGCTCGACCTGTAATAAACTCACAAACCAGTACTCTGGGTGACTAATTGGGACAAGTAGACAAATGAATACACCAACAAGGTGTGTAATTTACCTTCGGTCATAGTAGCGATAAATTTAGTTCTGCTCATAAGTGAATATCGTTGCTATTGTAATTTCAGCAGAAACGAAGAGGAAATCTGAAAATTCGATTGACTAAATCTTTCATTTGAAATAGTATTATTGCAGGGCTTTCGAATTTCAGCCTTGTATTGTGACCGTCAACTGCTATTTACCTCGTTTCTTACCTGTGAACAATTTTTTTTGGATTTCCAAGGTTACCACTTGTCTTACAGTTCCACATTTTTTGGAAGTCCTGATGATCGCAGCAACCTCACATAGATGGGTTGTGCTGTATCGTGACTTGACTTGCCTCGACATCCGAAGTATCGCAGAATAGTGAAAGGCAGTTCCCTCACCAGTTGGTGCGGAGTTCAGACCCAGTCCTGAAGAATCCGGAAGCAAGTCACTCATCTGGGAATCGATTACCGTCCATTCCATTCACGTATGTATAATGATAGCAAAAATTGAGGGCTGTATAATACAGGTCATCATGGTTAACTTAGGGGGTATTGAGTTATCCATCTATCATACTCACGGCCAAGTCGTGATAGGTTCACTTCTGATCCAAAATTCTGGGAAAACTCCTGTCTAGAAGGCGTTCCTTAAAGTTTCAAGCCAATCAATACGAAGCCAACATTTCAGACTAATCAGATTCGCAGCGGCTTGTTTACGAATGATGTAATCCAAAGTACACGAATGCCAATTGGTTAAACTACTCTGAACCAATGATAGTTTGCGATGCACATCTCTAAGTTCATTTGATTTCTCTCAATAAGCCAACTGCTACTTTCCTTGCCTGCTTCTCGTGCGTCAGTTTCGAGGAAGCCCGGTAGTGGAGTAAATGGGCAACTACGATTGCTCGTTCTTCATCATTTTGAGTACCCCATGATCAATAACAAGGATAAAGCGGATGTCTAGTATTTCCGCGCCGCGTGGCCACACTATTCATAAACATTTAATGGTTTGGCCAATCTTTTCACGTTACTGAATCTTATCCCATTACTTAGAAAAGACAACTCTACTTTATCTGTAAAAGAAAGATAAAAATTCTCAAAGGTTCTTGGTTTCATTGTGTTTCAAAAAAGAAGCGGTTTAATGATCTTCAGTTGTCGAATTCTGTTTTGTTAGTTATATTTGTTTCATTGGTGGACGGTTTGTAGATACGAACCCGGGCAATATGAGTCCATGATCATACGGTTTTGATCCGTGTGAATTGCTGCTGATTTTCCTTCCGTGAGTACGACACAGTATCTGGATAGTGGATAGTTTAAGTGAACTCAGCAGTTCATGGTTAATTGTCCATGGTTATTTTATGTTGTGATGAATGCTGCACACACACGTAAGTTTCAACCTAGCGCACTTCCACCAATACGTAACAGTGCTGATAGGATTTCCCCTGACGAATCACAATAGAAAAGATTTGTGTCACAAAGTCAAAGCAGTCGCAGCTATCCATCGTGGAAGTGATCGGGGAGTTGCGAGTTGTAACTTTCAGCTGACACGTTTCGATGCAAGGACGCAGCAGATGCAGACTAAACATGTAATGAATTTTTCGGTCCTCGATCCGTCAGTTACAGGTTTGTGTAAGCTACTAACGGGAATGAAAGCACCCAGAAAACCATGGATTTTGACAGGACAGAATGAGTTAGGTGAGGGAGTGATTTTGCGTCAGAGGTGAAAAACATTCCAGGAAAACTCTGGGCCACATGAGCTGAATGTACCGTCATCTGACAAGATATACGCACGTATGATTCTGTGTCTCCGAATGCAGTTGCATAATGTTTTCATTGGTAATTTATCAGTCTATTTATGCATTGGTTTCTCATCTAGAAATACAACTTTTGCACCAATCAAAGGATGTTCCAAATATGATTGGAGTAAAATTCTGAACAATCTATGTCACACCGTTGAGAAATTGTGATGAAAGCCTGGAATCTTTCTCAAACCCAATTCTATGGAATTGGGTCCATCGAAACCTTCCGGTTGAATCGGAAATGCTCACCCCGTTTTGCTACGGTGGATTAATACATTCATTGAAGAGATGGGGATAACATGAAACAGTGCGTCAAAGGTATGTTAAAAATGATTGACAAAGATTCCTTCAGATAATTACAGCCGAGATTGTTACACATATTGGCCGATACAATTTCAGATCAAATTTTGCATCATCCTACCGGTAAAAAGAGATTAGCGTTAATCACACTCAAAGCCTGTGTGGAGACAAAACACAGTAAGGGTTGAGATACTTTATTTCTACGCGAACCGTGAATCCACAGAAATGGGTGATCGATAAATATGCGGATAATTCAAACGAACTTACGACTTACCGTCAGCATACAGTGTGAAGTCTGTGCGGAAACTGTGTTACACGTATCTTGCTTGTTCATCTCCAGTGATCTCCATGTTCAACCAATTTTGGCTGAAAGGGAAGGGTAAGTTAGGGTCCGTTAGCAATGCTTACAACGAACAATTTCAAACGTAGCGCAACAGGATGACATGAAAAACTGTGATACAGTGAAATCAAGACGGAAGTGCACAGTTATAAACATATAAAATCACTACATTAGTAAGCGGTCATCGATTAAAAAAATGGCTGCCCGGTTGCCTAGTGGGCAGCATGCTTGCTTTCTGCCCATGGGGTCCCGGTTTCGATCCCTAGTTGGGCCGATGGATTCGCACCGCTGATGGGCCCCAACCAGGTCGAAACAGCTGTCCAGTGCTTCCTAGCTTTTCAGTTCGCGCTTCATAGGCTATACATGACAAATTCCTGTTGGAGATTAAATAACCGTTCAGTTGCCATATGTCATCAGATATTGATGGCATCACAGTGGACGGATTTTGTTATTTATAATCAAACTACTTGGATGTTCACAGTAGTCAAAGTGCAAATAATAAAACATCGAAATGCTCTTCGAGAATTTACAGTATAATCTACAGTGCGATTGCTCCATCGTTTTCGATCGTCTCGTCCCTGTCACCCGTGACCTTAGTGCTGATGGCACTCCTGCTACACAGTCGAAGTTCACTGGGCCTACCTGAGACTCACAGCTGTAAGAAAGGTGTGGTTTCTCACTTGGGTTAGCTAGGTAAGCACCAGGTCCCTTGTTACGGCTGAACCATTTGACTGATCGATAAATGAACCCGATCGGTCGTGTGATTTTCGGGCCGGCACAGGAGGAGGATAGGTTCCGTATCCGATGCTGCCTAACTTTTGGCAGGGGATCACTCCAAGCGAATCAGTTGTGGAGCGGTGCGCCATGTGAGTCTCAGTCAGGCCCAATGAACTTCGACTGTGTAGCAGGAGTGCCATCAGCACTCGGATGGACTGGACGTAACAACAAGAGCATTGGAAAACGTNAAGCCGGTAATCAAACAGTCTCGTGCTGTGGTGAGGGATTTCAAGCGCCGCGGATCGCGGAATACGATCCAATCAGATCACAGAAAGGGTCAGAGGGATTTACTTGTCTAAGGTCACGGGTGACAGGGACGAGACGATCGAAAACGATGGAGCAATCGCACTGAATAAATGGGGTTCAGCAAATTTACACTTACGTTATGTGGACTGATGAATACTCTTTTGGGCAACTCAAGAAATAAACCCCGAGTTCATACAAGAGACTTCCGATGAGGAGAGCGGGTTGTTCCTTTTTGTTTTGTTCTTGAACGGTCCCGAAAATTTCAAAAACATCCTGCTCTGCGTAATTATGTTGTTAATGTGGAATTATCGCCTGATCCGTACAGTGATTCTGTACAACACGAATCATCTCTTCTATAGTACCAATGTGGATCCTCCCAATGAAACTTATGTGTACGGTTACATGTTTTATTTATTTCTTTTTGATATTTAATCCCTGTGATTAAATACACATTATACAATTTTCAGGAGGGGATAAATGGTCAATAAAACGACTTCCATGAAACACACATAATGAGGAAAGTCAAGCGTTAGTGATGGTATTCGAACACGTGCTCCAGGGTGATAGTTCAGTGACCTTTACTACCGGGTCACCACCGCACTAATATATTAAATAAAGCCTGGCTGCCTGTTTCACTCAGTTCGCCTAAATAACTACTCCGGTTGCCTAATGCTTCCATTAATCCCATTGCTATTATGCTTCGCTTCAGCCGATATTTTTTTCGAGGGAATGACTAGCATGCTTATTGTGCAAATATTGTCCCTCTGGTTATCAGTTTAGGGTTTGTATAAGAGAATCAGATTCAACGATATAACTTAAAACTCACCAGCGTCGCTAATTTATCGTTTTCCTGTTTACCTTGAGTCTGAATTTGATGTTGTGTCTGTGGCTCAGGGCATGATGAGTCATAAGGTACTCTTGATAGTTGTGCTTACCGCAAACATGCCCATTAAATAACAATTAAAAGGTTTCATCTAATCTTTGATTAAATCCTCCCAACTATCCATTTGAGACAAGTTTCCCATAAATACTTCTTAGAGAAAACTGAACCAACGTTTATACACTAACTACTGATAACTTGTCCGTAGTTCGACTTTGCTCATCGTTTTTATATATTTATATATTACTTATATTTATTATTTAATTGTATTTTTATCCTCTCAATCCGTGTTCTGACAGGCAAACAGCGTTGGCTCACAAGTCAAATGAAGCCGAATGAAGTACTTTAATCAGTCAGCAGTATAAATTGTCTAGAATATTTTAATAACTCTATCAGATGTTTTTCATGTTGATTTTCAATTGCAAACAGCAGGAGTAAAAACGTAAAACTAGTTTTGCTTTGCTGATAATCACGCGATCCGATGTTTTTTGAAGCTCAGTGTAACACTACTGTCATTTATATTGTTGTCTCTGCCAGACTATCCCCAAATCGTGACCTACGAAATTTTTGCTCAACGGTTCCAGCTAAAATGCAATTGCATAGCCGCAAGCGTTCATTGGTGACGTCAGAAAAAGTGTAATGACTAATGGAATATGGTGCTATATTTATAGGGTTGGGAACTGTCTATATATTTCCGATTGATTAAAATTGAAACAGTGGGAATGGATGTTCAGTTATTAGCCGAGCTTGGCAATTGTACTGCAAACGTTTCATCATCAATCCAGGTGACATTACTGGGTTACCGGGTGAGCGCTTACCAGTGTTCCTTTTC
Source organism: Echinostoma caproni (assembly GCA_900618425.1). Classification (NCBI taxonomy): domain Eukaryota; kingdom Metazoa; phylum Platyhelminthes; class Trematoda; order Plagiorchiida; family Echinostomatidae; genus Echinostoma; species Echinostoma caproni. The sequence continues at coordinate 39,399 of UZAN01041888.1, forward strand.
TTATATAGGTTGTTGAGAGATGCAGATCCGCGGAGTTGCCTGATTGGCCTATGAGAGCTTCAGTTATCACCATGTGATAAACTAAATCTTAAATATCAGCACTGGGTTTTTGTTGTCGAGTTGATCGTTGGAAAATAGAGATAACCAGTTTGAAACTCGGGGCAGGGAGTGGCCTTTTGAAATACTGTGTTGCATGCGGAAACTTCCTGCTCCGCCTGTTGTGAATTCACAGACTTACAAAACCCAGTAAACAGGAATTTCACCGTGGCGGTTTCGTAACTCGTGCACGTAGACAAACGATTTAGAAAATTAGGTTCTGAGCGTTCATGAAAGTTGCAATTCATTTGGTTTTGAACCTTATAATCACACTCCAAGCTTACGATACGTATCGATTCAGCTTAGCCACTTGTGAAAGATAGTAATCAAACTAAAATCATGAAATCACACAAGGTCTCTTCACAGATTGATCTATTCGAGTACTTTCATGACAAACCGCATTTCTTAGTGGACTATTACATCCACATGTGATTGAGTAGTCCCAATAAAGGATCAGGGGGGGGATATTTCATCAAAAATGATGAACGAGTATGAAACTTCGGTCGGATTAGTTGCATGTGTTCGCGCACGCACGTGAAAGTTCCAGTGATCTCAAGCTGTGAACATTCAGAACCGCTCGGTGATCACAGCAAATGTGCTGAAGTTAGCACACGTGTGTATGAACATTGGATTGAGACAGGTATGTTCTATCAACGCTTTTTTTTAACCTCACTTCGCGTTCTACCTACTTTTGATTATAAAGTAATCCTCATGCATCTAGAACCTCCTTTAACCAATGCAACTCCCACCCCGGACCGGTATGATGCGATCTGGTGTACAATCTGATTGGTACATCTCTCTCATGATTAGCACCGGAGAATTCTCCGGGAAGAAGGTGGACTCTATTCGGTGGTACAACCAAACCAGCGTGCCATCACAGCTATCAGTCTCGTAACTAAGTGAATGCACAATGCTCGATACCTCGGTCGATTGCAAGAACAGCATACAGATTGGACGAGAGAGCGAGATGAAATGTAAATACTGATGGATGAAGATCAAACAAACAGCTTCGCTTTGATACACCAGTGAGTCAAAGCATGATGATGGCAACAACGATTGTAAAAACGAGCGTTGCATAATATGTGTACACAGTGAGTAACTAAGGAAGTAAGTACGTGAGTGGTAAGTAGATAGGTGCGTGAGGAAATAAGCAAGTAATTTAATTCAATGAATTTGAAAGCGGTATTATTGAGTGCTTGCGGCCAACCAAGTAGTTCCTGTTTTGTATTTTAATTCCTATGATGAAGATATATACCATTTCAAGACGGATTTTAAACCTCAATGAATTCAAAGTATCCCCAATACATAAACGGAAACCACGCTACCGAACAACTCACAAAGGGGAGCTAAGCCGCGTACCGTTCATGCGTCACGGTGTGTCTGAAACAGCCATGGCATAATCGCTCTCATGCTCTCGACAAAAACCCAGGCAACCGCCACACCGTGAAAGAGGCTGTTCATATGGAAACCATCAATGATCAACAAACTATAGCTTTTTTGATGTTTCAGATCCAGATCGTCCCAGTGTTCAAATCCGATAAGGAATAGATGTTGATATCTATCGTCTTCAACCATTATTAGATTTTACTTTGTTCATTGGTAGATTTGGAGTTTGTATGTTGATTATGCAAAGTTCAGTAGCCTCGGTGGGATTCGAACCCACGCATGGACGCCACCTTCGATTGTGTACAGCGCACGCTCTACCAGCTGAGGCCACACCGATAGTAATTAGCATTTCACATTCGAATTACCAATCCAAATCTNCTGCGAAAGAACAATTTGAACAATTAGCCTTGCCTTAGAATCTCATGCGGTGGACTTCGATGAATTCTAAGGAAAAACTATCGGGGCAATCAGCTTACATGCTAACTGGTGGATGCCATATGTCTCTGTAAGTTAGTTATTCCGTGAACTGCACTGGAGTGAGGGGAGATTGAAGACTGCGGCATCAAAGAAACATGAACCTAAGATAGTTATTTCGAACCAAACAAGAGTTTCGGGATTGTAATTGCGCTCAGTGAACTTGATTTGTCCTTTTATTCCATCAACGAAGGTGGAAAACGGCCGAATCTGACCAACGCTTTGCCGATCAAAATAAGAGCATAATACAATGACCATTTCAGACCCAAAAAGACTATAAACCGTTCCTCTTTAAAGTGCTAACGTACCTATCTGTTTCTCCGAGTTTCCATTGGAAATATCAAGTTCTAACTGTATTCCAGCCACATTCAACTACACCATTTTTCGTCTTATTTCACAACTAACACGAAAATGATTCAGATTTCTATCAAAACGATTCACAGTTGTCATGCAATTGGTTGGTGGGACTGGTGTTCTGATTGCTTTGTCAACAAACGGGCAAAACTATTACCACACTTCTGTGTTCATCGACGCATTGTATATCTGTAGAGGACAATGACGAGAGAACACAATATGACCTCATTTTGTTACATGACCCGGGTAGAAAGCCTCTGTAGCTGTCTCCATCTCATAGCTTCCGATCATGTGGAATAGAGGGAAACTCATGGTACGGAAGATGATCTGTGATTCGATTCTTATTGCCATGATGCCGGATTGGCCAGGGAGAATACAAATTGACTCCAGGGCACACAGGGCAGACACGTGGAAGTGATAAGCAAACACATAGGTTGGTGTTGTTGCGACAATGTACAAACGCAAGCCTGAAATGCGGTATCGCTGTGTTGAATGTCTCAGTAGCTGGACTTTAAGCAAATTACCATTGTTACAACGACCAAAACATTTTGTCTTGGTCTGCAGGTGGTTCCAGCGATCGATAACGCCAACGAGGTCGTTAAGCAACATGTGACCAAAAATCAATACTAAATACTGAATGCCTCAAAAAATCTGTGTTCACACTCCGTTCGACAGACGGGTGTAACGAACCAAGCTGATTTATTCTGATGTAAAAAAATTGTATTGTCCATTTCGTACAGTAACGCATTATTATAAATGGAGGAGAGCGAACGACAATGAATACATGCGAATTAAAAAGGATTAAACTACGTCGACCACGGCCAGTTGTGATCACCCTCTAAACGGATCCTTTAGCTCTCGATCGATCGAATTACAGCTGGTTAAACCAGAAGACTTGTGGTTGCAGCAGACGTGAGAGGATGTAGCGGTATGTGCTCACGGAAATTTGCGCTAAAGATCTACGAGCATCAGATCGTGCAAACGAAACGAAAGTTCTCGCGTGCAATGACACCATGTCATAATTCGTTGTTATTGGAGCAACAATGTGTACACAAAGAGATTGTGGAAAACATTCGTATCATGAGAATGTCAGACTGTTGCAATCAGAACAGACAGCGCACTAACAGTTTCGATCATTGTAAAACCGATCCTCGAAGATCAACTAGAAGGGTACAACCTTTTAAGAAATCAACGTCTGCAGGCATTCCGTATAGGTGCCACAGTCATCATGGTGGTAGCCCAGTGGTCCAGTCGCTGTCACCGGCGTGCTTTGGATCCTATAGTCCGAGCCCCGCCATCGCCATCCAACTTTGGTGGTAGGCAGCTCTGCTGTCGTCCGGTTCAATAACACGCCTAACCTATCGTGGTCTTATATGGTTCGCCAATCCAAGTCCCGGGGCTTAGGTTACCGGTTTCCACCACTGAACAGTAGGTCCTCGTGACTATGAGGTTCGCCCCGTTTGCTGTTCATCACACTAAGGTGTGTAATAAAAAACGCTCTAATGAAATGATGATATTGAGGAAAACTACCGAGCTTAATACTGGTTGGAACACCAATTCATTATCCACACGGTACTCGCACCAAACGGAGCAATTGCGCAAAGATAGTGATAGTGATAGATCTTCAGTACGAATGGGTCCGGTTTTAGTGTTATACACTAACATTGCACGTACTGTGGCGCTGTGTACTCGACCTTAGATAGCAAGACGGATGTCAAGTCTGCGTAATATTTTCTTTCTCATTCCACTTTGCTTTACTTTCATTTATCGCAGATTACTCGGATAAAACCCAGGTAGCTTTTTTATTTTTGAACTACATCGGACAGTCCCATTGATCCATCCTCTCCAACCCCATTGTTAGATCTGCCCAAAACACTCGACGAGAAAATAACTGCGCAGTTCAGAATAATGACGTGCAATGCAGAGAGCAAAAAAATAAACGAAAAAAAATGACTGATTGTATGAGTGAATGAAACAGCCGAAATGACCAGATATTTGGCAGAATGGAATCCATGAGAGAGAGAGAAAAACTAGACAGCGACGAGGAAGGTGAGCGACAGAAACGGACAAACAACACTGGATACACAAACACACACAAGAATAGAAGAGCGCTAGAGTTCAATAACCCAGCACCATCAAAATGAAAATCCAGATGAGCTAGATCAAGTGGATAAACGTGACGAGGAGCACAGCGGAGAACGGAGTGGGTGTTTGGAGATGGCAAACAGTGCGTGAGGAGAGGGGTCTGGAGGGAAAAGTGGACGGTAAAAAGATAACCGCAACAGGAGGCGATAATGGAGAACTAATGCAAATAGACTGAAAGTTCCGGATAAAGTATTTCGGGGCCACGGTGCGAAGTAAAATAGATAGAGCGTCAGGGAAAATGAAGTGTGTACAGAAAGGAGAAACCAGAAAAGAGGAGCGAGGAGCCATTTGGTAGCTGCCTACCTCAACAGTGGATCTCGTGTTGAGGAGCAAGGATGACAACTGAGGATCAAGTGTCCTACATTATCCGCGACGTTTCCGACGACGTCTGCGCCGATGAGGGCCTCGTTTACGGGATGAGCATTTGGAAGACGAGACAGATTCGCTATTCTGCGTATGGTCTGGATTTTCACCGAGTGAATGATCCACCTCCGACTGATCCGCATTAATCGGTTTAGAAGGAATCACATCCGACTGAACAGCGTGCTGTGAAACATCCGTAGATGGAATCGTCGCGGACAATATTGAATTGGAATAACGTTTTGAGTGTTTGCGCATCCCGGAATGACAGCCCAACGATGAGCTGAGCATGCTCCAACAAGCAGATTTCAATTCCGCATCATTATCGCACTCCGATTCAGACAGGAAAAATGACATTTGATCGATCATGGCGAAGTGGGATGGTATCGGCATGGGCGTCGGACTAGTGTACCGTTCGAAGTCGGGACTAGGGGGATCGGTCGTGTTTGTGGTTGTTAGTCGACCATCCGGTTGGAGCATACAAGCATTTTGTGCATCCGAATCCGGAGTGCATAACTCGTGCAATGACCGCACGTAGCCAATCGCTTTAGCGTAACCAGCCCAAGTCAGGATGACGCGACGACCAACCTCCAGATATTCCGGATGACGGGTAAAGCGGATCAACAGGGTTCCCTCGTTCTGCGATGACTGTGATCGAACGAACAAAAAAGAGGGTAAATGTGAAGATAAAATGAGTAATGTATTTATCAGTAAAAAATAGTTATTAGGATAGCAATTGAATCGGGGTTAGTTACTTCCTGCGACATGTACTGTTCGGTGGATAAGGGAAAATAAAAGTAACCTGATCAGCTGATCGGAGGTCCATGTTGTGACGGTCCAGACAGAACCCGTCAAACAGCGCAAGTATCCGCGTCACACCACAAACACGTTCGCGACGAGAGTCGACGAGTCGATTACCGATTGATTGACTAAGACGATTCAGACAGCTGTTGTCCGATCGACCAATCGGAGTGTCAAAGACGCTATCTGATTCGTGCTTCATCACGTCGTTCTCGAACGTCCAGTTTACTCACTTATCTTTGCGTATTGCATCCTGACTGACTGTTGTTTTCCGGTCGTGTTCTTCCTCCCGTATTATTCTTAGGGGCTAGACAAGAGACGCTCGAGTCGGTCGTACGTCTAGGTAGAACAAAGCAATATGGTACGCAGTAAGATTACTTTCTACGGGTGAAGCGCTGTGGGATATAATCCACGACAGTCGTATCCATAGGCTGCCACTGTTCTTGATGTACCAAAAAGGTGGAAAGTAGTACAGGGACGATTTTTTGACTATTCACTTACTATCAGAGTTAATCTTTGCATCGAGAATTGCGAGTGTTCATTCGACTACGTCAGTCAGGAGGAACATGTTGATGATCAGGTAGGATATTGCGGAGAATACCGGAAGAACCTAAATGTATTCAAGCTAATTAGATAGATAAGAAGCGGAGCACAAATAATCTGTTCGACTATTCGTCTTTCGGAAGAGAAGCTACAAATTCAAGTCGAAACTTCGTCTAAGAATGGCATTCTAGGTGCGACAAAGTATAATGCAATTTACGGTTAGACCCAGTTTGAAGCTGTACCAAGACAAAGAATCGATCAAAGCGGATCCACTATTACAACAAATAGCAGCAAGCAAATAGAATTGACGAGACACAAACAACCAATCAAAACCTCCGAACAGAACTATGTAACCGCGGTCACACTGAAGACTGGCGCTGCCCTAAGTCGCACTGATGATGGTGCCTAAGCCGGGTAAGAAAAGTCTGTAAACAACACTTCCAGCTTGGAGAACCCTCCAAAACCAGCATTCTTTTTATTTTTATTGGGACAAGTGTCACACGCAAATGATGCACGACGCATGAGAGTCAGGACTGCTATACTACCAGGCCGAGAATGCAATGACTTTACTTTAAATCTTCTTCAAATTACGGAACATATACTGTTCTTGTAGACGCCCCCTATCATCCTATTCTTCTTTACCAAAAGAGCGGTCTTCCACTAAACCGACGGCATCGTACACAGATAACGTTTGACTGGACAGTGGGCCAGAAGAGATTATCTCTCTATAGCGATCTTTATGCCACGTGCGAGTTTACGGTTCATTCTCTCGACTTACCGATGTACTGTGATGATCACCAGAACTATTTCTCCTTTTATTTTCAACTTTATCATAGAAACTGGTTTGGAAATGGCTCCATCCCCGAGTCACCATTACGTTGTCGACATTCTTCCTAGTGCCACGCTTTCCGATCTGAGTTGGGTAATGTTGCACTGTTGCGTGAGGAATCAGGTAAGTTGTTAGTTTTTCTGGCTGGTACATGCGGCATGAGTTTGGCACATTACACGTGTAAATGCTGTCACAGGATAGGCTGATTTAATTGAGTAATTTATTTATTAGTTTTTATTATTTTACAATTAATAATTTATTTAACTAATATAGAGCAGACAAAAGAGAAAGTAGACAAGATGTGCTATTTGAGCAGTTACCTATTTCTTGACAGTGAATTACGCATGACCCTGCGACACACAAAATAAAAGGATCGACTGACGGTTGCCAAATTCAGACACTTTTGACGGTGAACAAATTTAATAATCCGTGTAGGGTAGTGTTCACTGCATCCGAACGGCTGGTTCTGCTGATTGGTGCAGAGAAAGATAAAGAAAGACTATCAGTGCTCGAACATTGTGAGCAATACGGCATTGAATGAGTTTGTCGGGAAAACGGAACGTGTTGTACCGAGGTGAGACAGAAACTGTTAGATGAAGGTGGTCATGAGCTGAAGCAATTCCTTGCCCTCCATAGATCAAGGTGGCTGAGGCATGAGGTTTGGATGTTACCGGACAGGTTTCTTCTGTCCACGGGCTTCGAATACCATTTTCGAGCAGTTGATATTAGGAATATTTGTTGGTAGGAATTTGAAATCAAATGGCGTCAGATTTCCTCAGGGACAAGGATGACAGTGACTTGTATCCTGCTATCTGGAATGATGCGAATGCGTAGAGGCAGCTCTCGAACTAGGCACTTGATAAACAAATCATAGTATCGAGGTGAAATTAACTTCGGGAGTGCTGGTATAAGAATGGCTTGACAAGGAAATACGGGATAGGTATGAAGGATGAGCAGAGAGGACAGTAAAGCTGGTGTGCTTCAGACACACACACAGGGAAAATGGAAACAGACCTGATTTTTCTCGCCACCTTTTTGAGCCTCCGGCTCCGGAGTGTTCTGTATAACATCCTCGGCCTCGACAACCACGGCGGCTTGCGCTACACAACCCGCATACACATTGACACGCTGATTTTGCACCGGCAGTGGAGGTTGCATGGGCGCAGACGCGTTCGAATGGGTGAATACGGACAAACGAAAACGCACTTCCAAACGGAATGTCCATGCCACAGCAATCAGGCGATCGGAGTTTGCCATGTGGGTCAATTTACACGGGATATCCAGGGAATTGATCGGTGCGTCCGACCAAGAGGCATGGGAAATCAGCATCATTCCACGTCGAATCATGGTGGATAGGTGCGATTGCTTGTGGTTATTAGACAATTGGTTGTGATTCGGTGAGTTTTCATCGTTCTCCAGTAGGAATAGATTGTCTGCTTTCGGACGCGTGTTTGGGGATGGTGAACCGGGCACGGATGAGGCCTGGAATCGGATAGCCACAGAAGCTGTCTGACCAGCATAGACTACCTGGTGCGGTTGTCGGTTGTGCTTCAGACTAGCGATCCGTACCAGATGAAAATAACCCTCCTGTATAGGGATTAGAGTTATACAACACATGCCAGAGATTGGAAATACCACGACCAACTAAACACACCACTCAGAATTCATTTATCCTAAACGGATGGAAATCGATAAAATCTAGGGTGATCAGTGACACGACAGCTTGTTGCTCCTAGTTGCCCACCCATGATACGACCATATGAGGATGGTAAGATTAGTTCACTGATAATCATCTACATAAGTTCAATGATGAGTGACGGTTTGTTCTAGCTAAATGCGTTTGATATAAACTGAATATGAATCAAGCAATCAATAGAAGTATAAAAAAGTACAACAAAAATATCTGCGAAACTGAAACCACAATTTTACTAATTTGCCGCTCATTGTTTGATAATATTCGCAAAGTAGAGTGTGAAGTACGATACTACAAACAACTCACGAATCACAAACAAGCCAATAGGCATGCATTTTCGCGCTCATATCTCACTCATTGGAACGAAACTCCGCAAAAGGAACTGCGCACGCGCAGAGTCAGCTGAGATGGACTTGAAGCCGAGAACAACAATCACATCATGTCACTCCTATTCACTGACAGAAGGCAGAGACAGCCGAATGACCTTATCAATCGGAGTTTATGCGTTATTTTGTGGACAACACCGTTAGCATGAGGTCCGAAAAATAACTGCACAACGAAACTTCGTTTTAAATCAGTGTCTTGTGAGAGAAACATTGTCACATTGTCCGTATACAGTGAAGGACTTGGAAAAGAATACCGATTGAAACGTCAGTAAGGTGTGTGTGTGTGTGTGAAAGCATCCCAAGAAACAATTTTTGGTGACAGTGATCGGATTCGAGCATTAAACATTAGTGACCTGTGCTGCCAGATGTCATAAATTAAACTGTTTGATCGCATCCACACAAATTTGTAGACAACGATGATAATCACCCTATCAAGCGAAAAGAACGACGAACTAGTGCGTTTTTTTTATTGCCCACCTAGGTGTGATGAACAGCAGACGGGGTAAACCCCATAGTCACGAGGACCTGCTGTTCAGTGATAGATTCGTATTCTTCATATATGCCTTTTGTACATTAATTTATCTGAGTATCTACATAGTCAACGCGTCCGGGTGCCATTGTAAACTGCATCTGTATACCTTTAGACTGTCCCGTTGACCTCACCACAGCTGCCAGCCCTACGGACTGATCAATCCCCAGAGTGATGTCTAGACGATCACCATTCAACAGTTTTCTCAATTTCGGGTTCAAGTGCGTGGGGCGAGAGTCAGTGTTGCAGCCTACCTCAGCTATACACCCCTATTCTCATTGCATACATATAGCACGTCCGTTTTTGCCTGTTTTGTACGAGGATGAGCGTGTTTGTCGCTCTCCTTAACAATCATTAACTGCCGATACCGATGTATTATGCTCGATCGAGATACACCTTATTGTTGTTATCCACATTCACATCCAGTTTGTGTGCTATTTGCATATTAGGTTCTATTTCTCTATTACCACCATGTCCTTGTACAGCATTTCCACAATACCGTTTGCCACAAAAACGAAAATTTCTCCGAAGGGAATGCGACCATTCATGACAACCTTATTGTCCGTAATACACATAATGTTCCCATTCATCACCATGTATGACAATTGCAATTTATCCCTTCGAATTCAAGGTTTCCGAAATCGAATGTAATGCCATTCGTGCTGCAACAGACCTTCAACTTAAATCGTAGCGTTTCTAGAGATCCCGTGCAATCTTCTTTGATCCACTCCACCAGCTGATCGACTTCAGCCTCACACAAACTGCGTCTCCTAGCTCCTTCGTGAATTTCAGCTACATGATCTGTCTCTCAGTCAAACAACTAACGGTGAGCTTTACGCCGATGCACACACACAAGCGGTAGCATATGCAGATAAGTGTCTTTTGAAAACCATCCCAATAATTGAACATCACCTGTTATAAAAATAACGCGTTTGTAATCCGATTTATGGTCTACTTCGTCAACTTCTTTTAAGCTATTTCAAACCCAGTTAACTTGATAGATGCACCTTATTCCGCTCCGAACATATAGTCAAAATGATCACTTTGATTGATCGGTACTTGAAGGGTGAAAATTCTGCTCGTGCTTTCATGGTGGTAACAGATAAATGGAAAATAATATGCGAACAGCCCACAAGATAGATGTGAATGTGGATAACAATGAGGTGTATATCGATCGAGCATAACACATCGGTATCGGCAGTTAATGATTGTTAAGGAGAGTGATACACACACACACACGACTACTAGTATAAGCTAGGTAAAAACGGACGAGCTATATGTATGCAATGAGAATAGGGATGTAAGGCTGAGGTAGGCTGCGACACTGACTCCCACTCCACGCTCTCCCTCACATTTGAACACGAAGTTGAGAAAACTGTTGAATAGTGATCGTTTAGACATCACTCCGGGGATCGAACAGTCCGTGGGGAGGTCAGCGGGCAGCTTGAAATGATGGCGGGACAAGTTGATGTGACCCTCATTTAATACCAGGACAAGATGATTTGCAAATGGTATAGAACCCATCCGCGCGATTAAACCAGTAAGGAAAAACAAGTGATTCAGGTAGCAAGATGAAAGTTACCAGTCGTACTCTGCTTTAATTTGCTTTTTCGTAAGCTATTTCGTTCACATAAATTTTAATTATCTTACGCATTATTTCTCACAAGACTGTAGGATAGCAGGGGTCAAGGAGTTGATTGATTCTCTCCGTTTAGAGCGTGATTGCGCCCATCCCGGATACACGCATGCACGCTCCAGGCATCCTTGTACAGTGCGACTGTCCCAAAGATCAATCACGGAACGGATCACCTGTATGCAGTCGATTTGTGTGTGCGTGTGCTGGTTACAACTACCATAAGAATTACTTGTAATCTCACCTAATTAGGTGGGCACGGACTTTCTTCATTTGACCGAGTTGTGCCAGAATGACGGGGAAGCTATTTCCATTATTGCATCTGGCTTATCCGAGACTGGTGTGCACTAAGCGAATGCTTGAACTCGGCGTAGACCGGGTTTATGTAAGGCTGAAAGTGCCGTGGGTCGGCTAGGATGTCCACCAAGGTACACGATATCCTTTCAGCTTTTGGTACGGTAACGAATAGTATGAGGCAATAGTAAACCGCCTTACCACAAGCATGCGCTTGTTTCCCTTATGAAGACTAGAACTCAAAGCTCGGCAATCTTAATGGGCTCCATTCGGATGGGTTGGTGTCTACGAAGCTGTTTACCACCAAAGTCCGTTGGTGAGGAACGGGTTAAAGTTTAAGCACTTGAGCCTGGTGCCAGCCACTGACTGATGACGATTCAGATCACTAACTCGCCGGTACCCTTCTTTAGAATCACAAAAAATTGCGCGAACTGGTCACTGATAGCGTCCAGTACTGAAAAATATGGACCAATTTCGAAAGATGACCCTGACTGAAAGTATCTTGCACCTACCTTGAGTAACTCTGGAAACTGTATCCTAAATCGGTTAATGTGACAGCTTAAAACAGCGAAAACGGAAATGTAAATTACTTTTGTAAGACAAGTGTGAATGATTCGCTCTAACGAGCACAATTTTTAAGCTATTTCGAATCAGTCCAGTGTGGTGAGATTTGCATGTTTCCACAGTGAAGAAAACCCTACTCATGCGAAAATTTATCACCCGCAGCAATTCGCACATGGCCACACAAGTAACTCCATATGACTGTTACAGAGGAAGTGAGTTGAAGTAGCAGGTCTTAAAGCTTGCGGATTATACAATGTGAAAACACTTATTTAGGTCATCGAAAACACCGCATCAGTGATGCAACCGCTACGATGTGGTTTCTCTATTGGGGTTAAAACACATTGTGTTCTCATGGTGATACTTTTGTATCGAACTGTAAAGTAATAGTGACCGACGGACGGACTTACTGTATCAGGGCCAAGAAAGGCTAAATGGGTATCCATGAGTTGGCCTGATTGTAAAGTGCCGAACACCACTGGGTCGCGCACACCTGGTACATTGGGAAATACCTCGCAGATCCCGAAACACATGGTCGGTTGCATCACACTAATGTCAGAAAGTTTCAATGACTGAAGCGCTGCCGCTCTTAAGAATTTTTCCTCGATCCATTGACCGTTCTTCATTCCGATCGGATAATCAACAGTGCCCATGTTATTGGTTCCCTCGTCAATGCACAATGATCGGGAGGCAGGTCGATTTGACATGCATGATGCGCGAGCTAATCGATTTAGGAACCCAATCAGATCGTTCATTCCTTCCCCAGTTACTGCGGAGACTGAGAAAAACGGGTATGTGTCCTCGAAAGGGTCACTGAAAGAAGAGTAACGGAGGAAAATAGTAGACAGTGTATTGACCGCTAGGAATGAGGGAAATCAATAGTTCTATTCCAGTTCAATAGTATGTTAGATAACTATCCATACATGACTGTTTATGTTAATATGGATTACATAACCGCTGAAACGCTTACCATGAATGCGGAATAATGAGGTCTCTTACCAGATGAATAAAGTGGACACATACAAGGAGATGGATGCATTTATTTAGAGGATGGGTGATACATCGTCCTTGCCCCCCCATCCTGATAAATGCTTCTTTATTACACTCCACATAAACAATAGATTTCCCAGAAGGAGGCTGCAGTCAAGCTAAGGTTGCCCGGAGAAACAAAAATGAGCAGGTGTAGTGGGATTTGAACTCATAACCTCCGAGTCGTCGGAACGGCGACCTCGAACGCCGCCACGTTTGTGCGACGAACATTTGAAGGAGTGAACCCTACAGTCGGAGGGGGCTAGTGTTCAGTCACAATAACTGCCCAAGTCTGGTGGGAACATCGGGTGAGCAATGAAAAATTTCGTCGTCGTTTGTTAGGTGCAGATATTCTTTATCTAAAAGAAGTAATCGCTCTACACCGCCCCCGATGGATTGGTCACGTTTTGCGGATGCCTGCCCACCGTCCACCTTTTTGTGCTATATTTGTACGTGCTGGGCGAGGTGGGAAGAAACGTCGCGGTGGTCAGGCTACTACATGGCGCAGGGGTATGAAGAAGCTAGCTTCAGCTTTCGCTTTGGTTGGTGCTACCTAGCTTCCAGGTTGAAGCCTAAGCGATGAGGATTGCCGTTAGTTAGAGACACTAGGAGATATCGCCCAGAACAGAAGTCAGTGGCGCAAATTGCGTGCGGTCCGCCTGTTGAAATCCCGGGTCCTATCAAACAGCGATAAAACAAAACACAAAAATACTAAAAAGTGCACGGTGAAACAAAAAGTTGTTATTCTTGTTATTCAGTTATTCATTGATACCTTTTAACCTCCATTTCACTCTGTTAGGTATCCCAATCTCCCCTTCCCTTGTTTTATTATTATTATTATTATTGGGTTGACACCATGCTTGGTCGCAAGCCGGTGATATATAATATATATATATATATATACATATATTTCAAATGACAGTTCGTCATGGGCAGAACGCAAGCGTGCTACCCACTACGCCACCGGGCAGCTGATCAGACCGTTTTTTCATTTCCCATTTTACCGTGCTACCCACTACGCCACCGAGCAGCTGATCAGACCGTTTCTCATTTCCCATTTACAAGCGTGCTACCGACTACGCCACCGGGCAGCTGATCAGACCGTTTTTCATTTTCCATTTACACGATATAGCACAACCATCTTTAAGAGTTTTTTGCGGGCCACGGACCCTGCTCAACTCAGCACTAGCCTCCAGGGTTATGACTCGGTTGGAAACATTCACAACCTGACTGATTATTTCATGTGGGTAATGGAGGATTTGGTTAAATTTCAAATGACAATTCGTCGCGTATATAGCAAATGAAGCGTGAA
>UZAN01041889.1:4387-22759 GCA_900618425.1 Echinostoma caproni
CACCCCCGCCGATACTAGGGTTGTCCGGTTCGAGTGGCTGAAATAAACGAACCGCTTCAGTTGCAGTGAAGTGTTTGACTTGATCAAAGAATGCAGAACAATGACTTGTTTGCTTTTTGGTTTCCAGGCTGTACCACGTTTAAAATAAAACAGACTAGATTAGGATTGTTGTGAAAACGAAAATAAACAAGCAACTGAAAGAAACCTTATCACAGTGTGCGAATAGAATTGTTCGACTATTTCAACATTTATTTTTAACATCGAAATCGAAGAAAATAACCCTAAGTAGGATAAGGGAGTCGGTTTCAGTCAGAACAACCATTAACCATGCACTTTCGTGCGCCAGTTTTGGTTATCCATTTGGATAAACAGTAGGAGAAGCACAGGAAGGTTAAAAGTAGAATCGAAGAGAAAATTGAGAATTTCAGTGAGCTAATGTTGCAAAGACGCACGAACGACACTGTTTATGACACTCAGCCATATAACTCGATTACAATCATCCCGGAGTCCCCAGCCAGGGAGCCTATGTGACCCAGACTCCTGGGTTTTCACACCCTCGTCTCAGGTTTTATTTGACCATTTTCGGCTTTATTCCACCCACTGCCTGCCTCGGCGAACATCGCTCGCCGAGGCAAGAATAAAGGGTACCGTCGACAGAAGTGTGCACATGACCACTTCCAGCATTTGTGCCACAAGCACCCCCAACGTGAAAGATTTATTCGGGAAAAAATACAAAAATGAATTTGATTGAAAAATGATATTACGCTCACAAAAACCAAATGTCTATTTGGTTTTATTAGGTAAACAAAGAATCAAAAAACAATCAAGAAAACATCTCCGACATTCCAATCACAGCATGATATCAATGGTGGGAGAAAAACTGACAGACTAATATGCAGAGCAAAGGCCATGGTCTTTCCCCGCGAATGATTGATGAGTGCGCGACAGAGACGGTAATTTACAGTGCAGAGTTGGAAAAGTGAGGTGTAAACGAGTAACTGAAAAACAGTAACCGTACATACACGGTTTTAACTGACAAAACAATCAAGTGCAGTTAAGCGACTGATTGAGGAAGAGGAGGAAAAACACCAAATTACGTTTTCAGTTGGTGACTTCCAGAGATTTCTGAAATATTCAAATGCGTTGTTTGGCTTGAATAAATATGTGCAATAGTCTAGCGGAAAAATAACCATAAATTTGTCAAAATGCTAGTGGGGCGGTAGCATGAAATAGAATTTCCTAAAAATTAGAGAAATACATAGAGAAAAGAGATTCAGCAAAATTATTAAAAGAGGGGTTTTTTAAATGGTGAAAAACCAACTCTCTACCCCAACTTAGCAGGACATGCGCAACACTGAAAAGCTACCGGAAATGCATTTAAATGCAAGGCACCAGGCAATCTTGAGTGCCTGGTGCCTCTGAACAGTCGAATGGGCTGATCCAAGCTTGATACTCTAAATTACCAGAAGTGGTTTTAACCCGGGATAGCAGTCAAGGCGGTCACGATTCAAACCCAAATGTGCAAGTTTGTGGTTCACCGGGACGGCTCCAGTGAGTATTTCTCCGTCTTGTACTATTTGATACAGAATGTTTACTGGTGCAGCCAACAGACTGTCAAAACCAAACTGGGGAATACAAAAAACTCCAAGTGGGAATTACCGAGATTAAAATATTTTTCCTTCATGAGGCAAAGAGCAACTGATATGGGTTACCGTCGCAGCACAATCCACCTAGAGTCCCTAAGGGCTTAATGAGGAGTGAATTATTATGGTTTCGACTAGGCTTACTATATTTTGGGGTGATTTTGTTTTGGAAACCCGAGTATTGAAAAAGCATATATAATAAACCAAAAGTAACACGGAAAAAAAAACAACTGCAGCAACATTCAATGGATGACCAAGGGCAGTCCATGGTAAAACAAACGACTCATTTTTGACCTTTTGCCCGGTACACACAATTTGAGCCGAGCAGACAAGAGTGGGCAATGCGAGGGTGAGCTGAGTCGTTTGCAGACGCATCCGAACTGCACTGCACGAGCCCTTTTGATAGTAGATCTAAGGTGTGTTTGGTTGTTAGGCGTGCCTTCCATCGGTTTCGAGCTTAGGGTGACTCACTCAAACGCAGATTTCCCTCGAGAAAGAGAGCGCGCGAAGGAGATGCGCTTACGAGGTCATAGGAAGGGTGAGAGAATTGTATTTTCCCAAACGTCTATTTGACAAAAAAACAATGCCGGGGGTAACTAGGTAGAGAAAGAAGGAAAATGATACCACATTTCGAATGTGCAGGAACAACAAGGGTGTTACCACTTGACGGAATAGGATGTACAAATATCCAGTGGGTGGAGTCCATCGGTCTTAACAGTCAAGCGATGGCATTCGTGAAATGAAGCAATTACCGGCGCGTGTGAAAAACTACCATCTCAAAATGAAATTGGAATTCCAACGAGGTGGAAGTTGGTTTATAAAACTGGAAGTTGAAATGATGGAGAGACACCATAAAATACCGGATAGACAACAAAACCTGTTTTTCACCACTAATTAAATGGTCAGTGGGTCAGATTCGTCATGTTCGACGTGAGTGGGATCATACGGAAATAAGTAAAGAGTGTATTGTGTGGCCGATTTTACGGAGAAATTTGAACTGCATTGGACAGTTGCTAAACAATTTTCTCTCCACAATCCAATATAATGATCACAGACATTAACTATCAGCGCATTGTGCAATTTGTTGTACACAGAATCGTGTCGTTTCACGCTGACACTTCCCTCCCCCTGTTTACTTCCATGGTGTGCATGGGGTGCATAAAGCAAATACTTGACTTGACTTGAACGTTCGCGTGCTCGCTGCTTTTTTACGTCTTCTTTCTTTGCCACAACTAAAAGTTAGTTCGTATCGTAGAATTCCCCAACTTAGGTCTGGTGTACTCAAAAGTCTTCTGATCTGGTGAGCTATGGGTTTCGTTAGGAGAATCTTCACAATGGACCGTGGTCGATGAGCTTCGAAGATATGTTGTTTGCTGATTGTCTTGGCCCAAACCATCGATGAACTAGGTTCCATACTCCCCCCTTCCAGAGGTGTTCATGTGTAGCGACCGTAATGTTATAGTTTGAACGGGCTCGTATCAAACACCAAACAATACTAAACAGGCAATGGACTGCCTAAACAGTTTGAAACGTCTCCCGGACGTTGTTCTCAACGAGAATTTGGGCTGTTTGTCAGCGGCTACTATCTATGACGAAAGAGCGACGGTGAGTATGAACCAGAGCACTACATTTGGAATTTTCATCCTGAATTTCTCGTTCAGTTCCGCGTCAGACACAATTTCCAGAACAAACTTCCTAGTTGTTTTTTATGACTCATCTGATTGATAAACTCCACAGTTGAATTTGAAGAATACGCATAATGCAGTTGGAGCAGCTTTTTGTCAACTATTTCAGAAAGTGATCCGGCCCTATAAACTTGAGCAAAATCAAGTAATGATGTAAGATGTCTTCCGCACCGCGAAAAATTAACCTGGGAGTAAACCAAAGCACACAATGAAAACTCACAAATAGAAAATGCACTTTGCTTTAGAGCTAAAACGAGAACTCGGATTGGTTAAACATGCACACGGAGCCGATGATGCACCCGCTTTGGATAGAGCTTCTACACCAATTTATAAGACTTACTGTTTTGGGGCGTAATTCGCCAGCCGAATAAGGTCGACGAGGTTCAGTTGCTGGCGTCTGTTGTCCACTCCGGGTTTGGTGAAGTCGCGCCAAATTCCAGGCCAAATCACGTTCCGTTTCCAGTTGACTCAATCGTGCAGCCCACTCGCGGTCTGCGGGTGTTATCACCTCTGTTTTCTTGGGAATCACTTCAGCTTTCACCGGATCAGCAGCGCAACCGGACTCCGGTGTTTGCGGTTTAGAAAACTGAGAAATACAAATGGTAAATTTAGAATGCGTATATGTAATGGAGTCAATTCGGTTGATAGGGCATTCAATAGATTTACAATCGCATGAATACTCAGCAAAGATTCAGTGCGTCATCCCCCAAAATGAGAAACACGAACGAACAAACTGAGATGGATCCAAGCAAAGCATATCGACGGATGACTCTAATAATCTGAATATGACTAAAAGCCGAATTTCGTGAAACAGACGGAAAAACTATCTTTTTTACTCATTATGTGCACGAAAGCATGTTCAGTTAGCCACGTGAAGCCGAAACACAAGTAGGTAACGCAACTGTTCACTGAGATGTTGTCATCAAAATGCGGGTTTAAGTTCGTCCGAGCAGCTTCTCTGTCGTCTAGTTCGATACAACACCTCACCTAGTAGGGTCAATTCCGGTTCACCACTTTAAGTCCCAGGGTTTCGATCGGTGGTTCAAGTTACTTAATGATGAGTTCTCGTGACCATGAGGTGTATCTCGTTTGCTGTTTTTCACATAAAGGTGTGTGATAAACAAAATCAGTCGTGTGAATAACGTCTTGAACAACAGGCTTGCCTGGTTATAGGGCCGTTCGTATGGTCCCTCCGTTCAATGCGTTACTTTTCCCGCATTGGCTCAAGTGATTCTGCAATAGGAGTCACAACCAGAGTGTACTGTGGCTGGTAAACTTCAATCAATCCACGGTGTGAACTGTTTTCAAGTTGGGTTCACGCCTCACTAATTCGGACACGTTCATCTAGTGCTAGACTATTGTAAACTACTGTTGAGGAAATTAATGCGTCAATTCTTTTTCTCTTGTTCCCATACAAATAATATTGTGATAAGCAAACGAGGGACATTATTCTCAGATACGAACCATGGGATTTTTTTATTACACAATGTGAATTACAGTAAATGAGGAAATCCCCATGGGCGAATAGCATACTGTAAAGGGGAGAGTAAGGGAACATTCACGTAAGATCCAGTTTATTGATTCTGCGTTTAAAAAGTGTTGGGGGAAAAACGGTGTGTTCCACAGCTTGGCAGTTCGGGAAAAAAGATTGGAGCACGACATCTGGGAACGGGAATCTGATAAGGATGACTAGATGCCTATGTACGGGATGGGCGGGTAAAAGTCGCAGGAAGAGGAGCTGCTGAGGCAAGTTCCGAAGAACAAAATCCAAAGTAGTAGCGGTAGAACAGGGACAATGAAGCAACTGCCCGAGGATGGGATAGAGACTGTGGACTGAATGTTAGGGAAGGATCATCAATTAGCCGGATGGCCTTTCGTTGAACATGATCAAGAAGGGAAAGGGAAGAGGACGAAGCCTCACTCCACACGTGACTGCAGTATTCAAGAGCAGAGCGGATTTGAGCTTTGTACAATAGAAGATGAGCTGGGGTGAAAGAAGTCTGGCGCGAAATAGAAATCCAACTTTGCGCGCGGAACGAGAAGCAAGCTTAGCTATGAAAGGGGACCAGCATAAAGAAGTTATAGGCAATCCAAGAAGGGAAACGGAGTCTGTGGAACGCAGTTTGGTGAATTCAAAAGATAAATGGGGGGGGGCACGAATGGTGTTTTAGAGAAAGTGAAAGACGAGAGGTTTTAGAAACATTGAACGAAACGTGGTTTGCAATTCCGCAGGAGGAGATGTGTTTGAGATCGGAGTCCAGTGATACATTAACTGCACTACGGTCACCATCGACGTTGGTTTGCGCATGGCGAGCAGTGCCGTAGGAGAGGGAGCAGTGGAGGGTGGCGTCATCAACAAAAAATGGATCGGGTTGGCAGTTTTGGAAAAGAGATCATTGATAAATAGAAGAGGGTGGGCGCAAGTACTGAACCTTGGGGAACACCAGCGTTCACAGGGAACGGCTGAGATAAAACCCCATCAACTCGGAAGGAGATGGTTCGCTTACTGAAGAAACTTGATATCCACGCTACGAGCGCTGGAGGGAACCCGAAAATAGGTAGTTTCGCCAGTAGACCTTCATGTCAAACTCGGTCGAGGTTAACGATATTTGGCAATAGCGGCCATGGTACCTGAGAACACTTCCATTCGAGGATCGTTTCTGGGACAAACCACAAACTGTTTTACAAGCTCTTCACTCGTTCAGTCTTATTGTAAGAGCTAGAAAGTGATTCAAACACCTCGCAGGTATCTGGGTCTACCATCATAGGGTTCTAAAAAATCCAGCCAGTGTGACACTGAGAATGGACGTTCTGAGGAAAAAAACATCATGCCCAGAACGCAAAGCGTGTATCGGACAGTGGAAAAACAGTGCAAATATTTCACAAATGGAGTGCATCAGCGACGGAGCCCTGTGCGCTACTGCTTTGTTTGGACTAACTAAGCGATGAGGTGCAGTGCAACTGTGTGACTGCTGTCTCTGCCGTCACAGCAAATGAATTACGATTAACATTATTCAAAGTGGTTTCACCGACTGATTCCGAGTGTAATTAGGACAAGGTGGCCAAAAGTACATCTGTTTCTGAGTACGAACACAGCCGATGAAACCAAACATATCATACTGTCAGGTATTGGTCCCCGATGCTTGCTTCCTTTTTTTAAACTTGCATTGCTCATTGTATTGTCCAACAGAGGTGAAGCGAAACTATGCTGACGGAAGCCGGAGGTGGGGAGTATCGGGTGACTAATTGAAATACCAAGGATACCAAGGTAGAATTGTCAGAACCAGGAAGTCGGTCGTATACGACCGTGTTCTGTCTAGCGGAAACACGAGGCCAGATTGGTCTGAGTAACTCGCAAGACCTATGGTTGTTCAGATTCACGGTTGAGCAATCTGGTCCCGCTGACCGATTTCTGGGTGCACGTTGACCAACTCACAAAAGCGAAGTGGATCAACTTGCATAATTGTACGTATGTTAACAATCTCCATTTTGATGTAGTGGTTCCGATGTGACTGATTTTAGTAAAATCGACCAGAGTTAAATAATGCCCACTACAAAAACGAAAAAAGCAATACATTTCTGTTGCGTCATCGTCATTTTATACCCATACAAGATATTATATAACCCCAGTTTTCGAGTTTTCTTGAGAAGGATTTAAACAGGGGAAACATTTACAGCTCTGAATTTGATGTATATATACGTATATATCGGGCATGTGTCAATTGTTAGACAACAATTCAGATTTTGTACTGGACGCAGCCCATCTATTCAGCTAATTAACTAATTGGGTAAACATCCAGGACAAAAATCTTGAGTAAACAATCACGCGTTACCTTGATGATTTATTTGCACGCATACAAGTGAAACACATGATGGGGAACCGTGAAAACGTTTTTTAATCGTCAGGCATGTGCGTGAGCAACCCAACCTGCATGTACCAAATCAGTTAAGTACGATTGTGTGACACCTGAGAGAATCGAGAGCTGCATGCAGTTTGGGCGAGTCTCCAGGTTATGAATAGTAGGATATTTTCATCAATGGGTGTGCTACAAGTTATTGTTACCGATCATGAGAAAAGGCGGCTATGAAACTGTGAAGTCGTACTGCGTATCTGCTTCTTTCTTATATCCTGATGAAAGCAGTTAGGATTCATTACCGTTGCTCTGACAAGGCGTAACATGATTAAGCTTTTATTATCAAGCTTCACTGTTCCTTCCGTCATAAATTGAGGTCAGTATTAAGAGATACAATGTGCTAAAACGTTCGAATAATATATGAACTATTTTGATGGTCAGTTACGAACTTCCATTTCTAATGCACGTCCGTCACTGAGGGGGACAGAGTTTTAAAATCATTTCCCTGGGGAATCGGTTACTCGATATGATGTTAGCGGTTCAAATATCTTCAAACACACGCTTTTCAAGCTGTTTGGCCACAGATGGCACTATCATTAGCGGCAGGAAAAATCTATAGACTTTAACTACATTGTATTATGGAGAAATCCAAGTTGCATAAAAACCTGCAAACAGCAATTTCGATTATTGAATTTTGGGTAGCATCCAGTTGTTGATCAAGCTTCTTAACTGAACTACACACATTACCACAATTATCAGTGCAGATACGGCATTTTTAAATTATCACGCACTGATTGCCAAGCAGTACGACTAATTGAACCCGAACCTTATCTACCATTGTTTTTCAATCTTTACTAAGATCGAATCGATTCGTGATCGTCAATCATTGTATAGTCTTTGAAAGCCTGAGTATGGTCGAGGGTGAGGTGTCTTCAGTTGCTGTCGGTCACTCTTTTCTCACACCTCGTAAAACGCTCCAACCCGACCAAGCGTCTCGAATGGTCTCTGCCAAGGCTGCCATACTAATCTAACGCAACAGGTGTTTGCCCCCCAAGTGCGAGGACGAAAAGCCAATATCCGCGACTATAACCTGATCGATGAACCATTGGCAATTCGCCTAGGGGAGCTGGAGAAAAACCATGATTCCAAATCAGCCAAGAAGAGACGTAGGAACCGCACCCGGACCCTCTTCATCATGGCAGTGGCCGCCGGATGGATTGGGTATCGAAGTGTGTTGAGCAATTTGGAAGTTTGATCCTGTTCAAAGAGTGTATAATCCGATGAACTGGATCCGACACACAATTGACTGAGGTTTTTTACACACCGCCCCACCACACTGCGGGTCAGCTTTTGGTTAACCAAAAGCTCCGGTTGTAAATTTTCTGGGAAATCTAGTAGTATTCCGCCTACTAGTAAATCGCGAACGTTTTTCTTCATACAAAGATTACTTTACCGTGATTTTTTCGCACACAGTTGGAACTCAGACGCATGTGATATTTGGTAGTGACCGTTTGAGCCATATATGTTATTCATCTTTATCTTCATCACCTACTATCCGATAGAAATCTACTCACTTGCTTTTATTGAATACGCAATCATATTATTTCTAAATTAAAGGAATGAGGCGGGATGCAGCCGTTTATGTGTTGTCTGGGGACATACGTAGAAGGAGAAAACAAAAGTTGGCAGTTTCATTTTAGGGTTATTCATTCACTGGCAATTTATAGCGTAATATTTGGTGCGATAACGATTGCTTACAGAATAGTGGGGAGACTAGAGCCACCAGGAGTTCGTTTCACAATCAGAGGAGCCAAAACGCGTGGTTAGTGTGACCGAGGCATTTCGAGCCCCTATTTAGTTCGCACTTATCCAACGAAGGGAAGTAGGAGTGGCATCTTGGTTACAATGGAAGCGACCAGAATCAGCCCATATAATACCCCCCTCTGGCTTCCATAAGCAATTCATATGAACAATCTCATGGTCATCACCACATGAGACAGTCCGTAACTACTCGATCACCACCACCTATTGAAGTTTGCGGAAGACAGCTTAAATCAACGTTCGTGGACTTTATTACGGACCAAAATGATTAAATACTCGGGAAAATCAATAGGACAATGAGAATTCAGTCCGTTCACTTGTATGCACATGGCTAACAGGTAAAATAAATCGCACAACTCCCATTTGAAAGTGAGTGAGTGGGATGAGTCAGAACGAGAGCGGAATAAGTCATACATTGATCCATGTGCACTGACACGCGTACCATCGATTGGAATGCTCGAACAGACAAGAAAGCGTGGGCAAGCATGGACTCTGTATAATGGTGCACAGGTACACGTGTTCACGCCCACACGTTCACAAATAGGCAGCCGCAATGCGAACAGTGGGATACAGACAATGGCAGGTAGCAGGGATGGTGGCGGTCGTAGGTGTGTTTGTAGTGAGAGAAAGAAGAGGTCAGAGGGGTTGTAATATGGAGACAACGCCCATCGATCTATCGAGATTGATATAGCACCAAGTGTGGTACATGAGCCTCCCATCATCGGTTAGGAAGTCCAATAAAATGAGCACTGAATTAATTCCATAAATCATCAAGGTGACAGATGCGTCGAGAACAAATGGTTGGAGAAAGGTCATCAACAGTCAGTTACCATGACATTCCCTTTACTTCCGGCCCCAAATTTTTCACGATGGCCCGGACTGAAAACAATTCCCCAGAAGAACATCTAAGTATACGGTTTATTTTTAGAAAGGAGGCTGCGGTGAACCCAAGTTTTTTTGAGCTTTATCGAAAGTGGAGAAGATGCGGTGGTAGCATGGCCCGAACACATTATTTTCCGGTCGCCATTACGGTAACCTTAGCCACTTGTCCACCGCCACCTGGTGTGATCCAAACATGAGCGCTAAGAAGATTTTTGATAGAATGTCTGATCCTCGAGCGCGCTTAAAGTGTACACTTTCACCTATGTGTACTACCACTTACAAGAACACTATCACTTCACATCTTGCTCGCATTTTTGCTGATAGGGCACCAGCTGCTATCAATTTTATGAATACCTTTTTGTGACCTGGAATCAGTTAGCCTGAAATGAATCGGCGAGCTTTCTGTTATTCAGGGTGATTGTTTTTCTATTATGGGGCTGCGGGTCGCTACATAAGGACGATCTAATCTACTTCCGGTAATCTTTCCGGAGGATTGAAACAGAACGCAGGAAATAAAAGTCTCCTTGTTTGGGATTTTTTAGGACCGGTAAACCAGTAACGCGATTGTGGTTTCCAGTGTTACCCTTTATTTTGTCCGCCAGAAAGTACGGTAAAGACCACTGAAAGCAGAGGAAGCACACATTGCGAAGAACGAGGATAACAATGATGAATGGAATTGTAAAAACAAAACAAAAAAAAACAGGTAGTGTAAAGCGCTGTCTCTGGTCCGAAAATCCAAAGTTCAAAAACCAGTACCGCCACCCAGTTTGGCGAAGGACAGCTTTACCAATATTTAGCTCAGTGCCATGCCTATTGCCTGAATCACTACAAGCCTCAGAATTTTATTTTCCGGCATCCATAACAAAACAATGAACCTCGGGGATTATAAGATCCAACCATTACTGTTGCCGTCCATTTCCTTGATATGTGTGTGCATGCGTGTCGCAAAGAGTTCAGTAAAAGTCCTTTTTCTGTTCCATTGGGAAAATCAACGAGAGCTATGAAATTTCCGGGTTGAAAAGACAGTAAACAAGAGGACTAAAAATATGTTTTCAAAACAGTACTATGGGTCAAAAAATAAAATCTTGCATCAAATTTCCACTCAGATAGAGGATCAGTTTTAGTCAGTTCATCTTGTTAGTTTGGACCCCAAAAAAACACATTGTCCGTTCTAAACACGGAGTTGAAACCATAAACAGTACTGTTGCAACTTTCATAAATGAAGTGTGTCTCTCTGCAAGCAGAACGAAGGAAAACAATGCAATCCAGGATTCAGTGGTACTTCTGAAAAAATAATACAATAGTAAGAGGATGAGAATTGCACTCCGAATCATCCACCATATTTTTCTGTCTGTCGGGAGCACGCGAAACGAAAACGTAGTTGGGGCCAATATGGAAGCAAACCATGAGCTTTGGCAACTGGGTCAACAGTGCGGTTAAATCACAGCGTGCGCTCGCGCGTGTGTTTACACGCACACAGTACAGACCATCCATCATGAATTGGGTGTGGATGAATGGTCAAGATAGTGAGTGATCGTGCATCGATCGCAACGTAGCGTATAAAACTCGACTTCCACGTTTCAATTACCAAGAAATAGATCACAACAGGGCAAACTGATCATATTTTACTTTCCATTGAACAAATCTAACTAAAAGTTTACACGGTTCGGACGATTCTACGCATAATTAAAACGAATCTGAGCACCGTCAGGAATTCCGTTATAAATAAGTATCCGAAACACCACCCTACATTCCCCATCGAATTTGATTCCCGATACGGGTGACACGGGAAGCAACCTGTTTACGTTAGATGTTCAACCTTTGTCCCATTCCGACTGCATATTGAAACTGTGATGCTGATAAGGAGAATGCATTTGACTTTCACTCCTGATGATCAGAGCACACAATTGGGACGGAATTCATTTGTCAAACAAAATGTAAGAGAAGAAAAACTGTGAAATCAGTACCACTACAATTACTCGACGAAATACAACATTTGATTTCCGGTCCCAATGTGAAAATCAATGGTTTGATTGGTCTACCCTATCCGAGGGTAATGTGCGTGTCAGACAAAGTCAAGGGTTATCCAAAGTAAATATTACATAGCTGACCGTAAAACGGTGCACACTGTAGTCTGAGTGAGGTGAAGATGACGCCACATGTGGCTCCCCTGAAAAGAAGTATAGTTCCTATGCCACAAAAGTCGCTCAAAAGTACAGCCTGATAGACCATATAACTTAGCTTAAAAGGTTCAAGAGGCACGCAAGGGTGAAAAGAGGCATTGCTGTAGAGGAAAATTTTAAACTGGATACGTTGTTAAATTACACCATCCATTTTTGAACTATATAAAAATATTGACGAAATATTACAAACATGTGCGTGAATTCCACGAATTTAAGCAATCCTGACAGACGAAAAGAGCTACGCGATTTTGCACAAAAAACTTTATCGACACAATCCAATTGAAAATATTATTACAACGTTAATAATAATAAATATACTTGATTCTATACAGTCACCAAATCCATGCGTGTTAAGTCGTACGAACAATTTTTATGATCCCAATTAATCTTTTATATTGAGGGTAGGCAGCTAGGCTGTCGTCCGGTTCAATACCACACTTAACCTATCGGGGCCTCATGTGGTTCGCCTCTCCAAG
Source organism: Echinostoma caproni (assembly GCA_900618425.1). Taxonomy (NCBI): domain Eukaryota; kingdom Metazoa; phylum Platyhelminthes; class Trematoda; order Plagiorchiida; family Echinostomatidae; genus Echinostoma; species Echinostoma caproni. Next base: position 16,932 of record UZAN01041889.1, read on the forward strand.
TCCCGGGGCTAAGATTGCCGGTTGAAATCACTGAACAGCAGGTCTTCGTGACTATGGGACTTTCCCTGTCTGCTGTTCACATGGAAGTGTGTAATTTACAAAATTTCTACTTGAGAAAACAGATTATGACTTGAACTGATCATCCTTCAGACTACATCTTCAAGCACAATCCCCACTTTATCCAGTGAACCATACACTCGGAAGAACTAGATTGAAGTTTTGCTCTCATTGGAGCTCATCAGTAGTACATATTCTTCTAGCTGGTTTAACTGGGACAATAAATATGAACTTGCAAGGTAGATCTGACTTGGTAGGAGGCCTTTAATTGGAGTGAACAGATAGTATGCCATTTCTCACATCGTTACCGTCGAGCCGAAAAAGAAATTGCTGACTATACCCGAAAGCGAGAAATGAACAAACATGAATTGGCAATCCTGGCTAGATCCTATGTGAGCTGGTTGGCACAGTGGAAAAACCTGCCTTCCGGGACATGGGTGCAGGGTTCCAAACACAGGAGGGACAGGACTATGGATATGCACTACTTAAGACAGCAAATTTCGAGTCTATAGTGCTTCCGAGTATGTGTGAAGATGGAGCTTGAAGGATGGTCAGTTTAAATGAATAATATTTATACCATAACACTACTCTCAAGTAAATTTGAGTGAAATACGAAAATAGATTCTGCAAAATCAGAAGAACATGAGGCAGGCCTATTATGTTCAACAATTTTATTCCAAACGTATGACTACGGTGATAAACAATTAAAAAAATTGCAGGTATTTAGTCTCCTAATGACATTAAGTGAGATGAGAGGATATACCCTAGGGAGCGTTCCAATCTTCATCAGACAGCGCCTATTTCAAAATATACTGCTCATTTGGTATTCAACGTACCTCGTTAACAAAAAAGAAGCAAGCAATATTATCCGTATATGATTCGTGAGTACACCTAAAACCAATCTACCCCCATCCTTTGGTGTCAACTTGTGGAATCAATCAGAAAAATTAGTGACAACAGTTGAAAATGCAAAAAATTACGTGAAACAATCATCAGCCAAGAAAGAGCTCAGTAGGTACGGGAGGACGAAAAAGAACAAAATGTCTAACTTACAGACGAGGTACTATGCTTTTGCCCCAGCGGATCGGAGATTTGAATTAACTTGGATTGAATAAAATATCCTGCATAACAAACATTCGCCACACCTTGAAAACACACCAGTAAACACCAGTTTCGGATTGGGGAGGATAACTATTGCACAAGGGCTAGGAAGTCGCGAAGATTCATGTTCAAAGGCACATCTAACATTTGTTTCGATTGAGTGAATCACCAGGGGAGATAGAGACAGAAACTCCTTTAGTTCAGCTGAGTTTTTCAACGCATTCGTCCTTCAGGTAATGAATATGAATGACAGCAATGCCGGACACAAGAACTTCCGGATAACCGAGGAACAACTGTGGCCACGAAATCCTAGTACACGAGACCGTTTCGGTTATGAATGTCCCAGAGTCACCCATACAGTCACGCTTCTCGTGTGACCCGTACACCCTGAGTGTGCCACGTAACGTGCGCGCGTACGCACTTACCCGTACGGATATTTGTACGCGGATGTGTGTGTGTAGGGGATTAAACTGTCGTTCTATCCAGTGAACCCGAGAACAGTGAGTCTGCATGCAAGAGGGAAATAAACTACCAATGGGCAAATTCATGTACAGTACATTGGGAGCAGTAAGACAAACGGATCTATGCACTGGTCCAATAAATAGTGGTCTGCGAATCGGGCACCATGTGATTGGACTGATTGGCTACCTTGAGTTTGGACCACGCCCTAGTGAAGTGAGGCAAGGAAGGGAATAGTGAAGTGGAGGCAATGTTTGCTTCGGTGCTAACGGAGAGTGGTTTACGCGCGACGTGTGTGTGCCCACGTGCGTGTGTGTGTGGAACAAAACGTACCACCATTCTATGGTCTCAACCATATTTCCTGTTTTCCCATCAACACAGGTTCTCTCCCCTATCACTGTCACAGGCTCTCTCGGCCCACAGGATACGGAAGGAATGGGAATGATCACTCACACAGGTAGTGCAGTTTAAGCGAGACACGTTTACAACGAGACTGTGCTCAACCCGGGAACCATTCCGAATGATAGTTAGTCACAAATCCACCAAAACATATAATCGAGGCTAGACTGGTGTTTGGGTTGAAATGAGATTGAACTAAGGTATAACTGCGTTTTCAAATCAAACTGTGGTGAAAATTCCACGTGAAAACTGAAAGCGTGATAAAAAAGAGCAAAACAAACGGTGTTGGTTGCGGTCCATATCCAACCGAGCCGGGGAGCATGAATGCAACTTCCGGACTGTTGGTAATGGGGTAAATGAAACGTCGGCCTTAGGTCTTATACGGTCTTATTTCAGAATCGCACTATTTTGTGATAAACGAATTGTTCATTTTCTCCTACGCCCGTGCATGCGCGGAAAAACACAGACGAACGCGTGTGAATCAGAGTATCGATTATTCTAGAGGCGTCTGTAACTCACGAGGTACCGGTTTACTTTGAACTTCATCATGTTTCATAGGGAGAACGTCTAAAGTAGCATTGAAGTCGGGGAGAGGGAAATTCATAGCCTAGGTCCAGGGAATACAGTTAGAATGCTGCATGCGGGAATATTGCAGTCATCTAAATACATCGCACTCGTGTACACAACGCGTTTAAGGCACTATTTACTGAAATGGTGAGGGAAACAGAGTTGTAGACCTGAATTCGGGAAACAATGGGCAGTATTGTATTGTAGATGCAGTCAAAATTTTCAGTTCACACGATTCAGGCGGTGTTTCACTGATATGTCAGAAACTAGGTTGAGCACATTTCTCCAATATATACACACTTATACGTGTGCATAGAAAAACTGAAATATGACACGTATTCAGGTTCGAACAGTTTCCGACTGAGTCATAACTTGTAAGTCTACTGCCAGAATGGGCGCGGTGAGATGCCAAGAAAAACCATGTAAAATTGAGTTCTGTTTTATGGTGAATAGACAGAATAGAAAACGGTTGGATGCTCAGTGATCAAGCGGTGAGTATGTTTGCGTTCTACTTGTAAGGCCCCCGGTTTGATCCTCGGTACGGCACATGGATTCTCACTGCTGATGAGATCCGACCAGTTCTAAACAGCCGTACAGCAAGCGCTTCCTGTTTTTTTTTTAATCCAAGCCGCTTTTGCTCTGTATATATATACAGTGTGTTATCTCCTACCACAAAACTATGTGTGACATTTATCATATTTTTGCCGAGAAACGATTTATCTGTATGAATATTCAATGGAGATAAGAGAACTATGAGCTTGTAAGTAATTTCCACAGTAATAATCGAACTTTGAATTTGACCCATAACCTTATTGAATAGAAAGACAATTACAAAAGCATTGAAAAAGAAAGCGATCGAACCAGGGCTATAAAGTACGAGAAGAGAACCTGCATCAAAAAGTTCAACTGACTGTCATCGGTAGCCTATATCAAATAGTACTGCCACAGTTGACGTGCAAACCCCGCTAAAGTAGGCTGTTGTAAATCAAGAAACGAGTGATGGTGGTGGTGGAGGAAGAGGTGAACATTTGGAGGGTATCACTCACTAAATTTGTTGTCTCACGTTCGCCTGTCTGCATGCGTTCAACCGAATCCGTAGTACTTGGTGAGTATTTCGGGTCTTCACGACACAGGGAACCTGTTTGTTTTACCGGAGGGAGAAAGGGCAAGAAAAATAGTTAGTGACGTAAAAATGGCTAATCTGCCAGCAAATATCTTCTTTACTTAACTGTGATGTGGCTGGTAGAAAAATGCGAATTCCTAGAAAACAATAAACGAATTAAAACTGCCGACTCCCTGAGACTAGAGATTAAAAAACAATTACAATCAGCTAAAAAGTAGACTTCGAGATGAGAAAGACAATTCAGATATCACCCACATACATATGGACACACAAACCAATTCAATCAAGGCCATGATGAATAAAAGCGAATATCAGTTACGCAACAATAATCTGATGCCAGAAATAGACCCAGATTGCTGTACGCGTCAGCATTGTTCAGCGTCAAATGACAGATCATATCGAGAATGCTCCGTGAGGAATTGCGAGAGAAAAGCCACCAGTTTGGTCCATGGAGAGAGCAGTTCCGAACCGAAACTTCTGTTTAATCTGTGAATACTCCCTAAGTGACCATCAAGACAATCAGTAATATATGAACAGTTTTTGTTCTTACAGCATTTCTAGTGAAACATCACCGAGGTTAACATGTGGCTGTATATTTAAACAAGTACGTAGAATCACATAAACTTCCAACAGAAATAAAAGTGCGACTATCTATTCAATCACCGAAGTAAGGAAAACAACCGGGACTCCTTTTAGGAATTCAAACAGATCATGAAGGGTGTGTGATCGGGTAGAATCTATTCTGGTTTTATTACACGATATCTCGTGCGAGAAGCGTGTCTAATCAATGATCGTGTCTTGAAGAAGTGATCGCATGATGACTGTTCGAATCGCCGCGGAATAAGGTTTATTCCAACTTTCACCAGATTGCTAACCTTCGTGATATTCCCCCACTGGACACCACAACGTACGGTGTCTACGGACCGATTCCGTTTTTTCAACGAACGACCAGGAAACGGGCTGTTATAGGGAAACCTATGTCAAGTATGGACACCAAAGGTATGTGTGATAAATACATTGTTAATAGGTTTTATCAAAAAGGGAAAGAAGATCCTGTAAGTTACTCTGGAAACAATTCATTCATTCATCATTGGGCGTTTTTAGATCACTGATGAGCTAACCGTCCACTGTTCTATCATAATCATTCATCTTACTCGTTTAATCGTTGGGATACAACATGGAATTTTCATCAGGTTTAGCGACAATATTTTCATTGTGTCTCAAGTTATTTGTCGTTCTCCACTTCAGCCTATTTTGTGGGATTTCCCAACGCGACAATAGTGGTAGGAACGAACAATTGTTATTCTTGGTATAGCTGGCATATTAAACTAATGGTAGTAATCTGCCCTTAAGGGTAATAAGGTCAAATTATGCTACTAGGAATTAAATGTATCGTTGCTATCCACATAGTTGTGAACGATGACTGGATGTGAAAAGCGGTTTGCATTAATTGAAATCACAATTGATGAGCATCGGTCAAGTGACTAGGGTCAAGTCATGTTGATAATAAGGTCAATGCACACGGTAAGGAACATTTTCCCCACTCACTACTGAATGGAAAAAGTATAGGCAAGAAATCAACAATCCAACTGAGGGATGAAAAAAGCGTGAGCACTGAGAGGAAAAGCTTTGAACCAGATAGAGAAATGTTACCTTTGTACTGGGTTTTTGTGACATTCACTTGGATTGCAGTGTTTGGGTTCTTGATTAATCCCGATTTCGAATTATCAAGCGTCCCCAATCTATCGGGAGTAACGTCGGTGGTCTGAAAATGAAGGCAGTGGTTTTCGAAGACCGATGGTACTTCCAAGCTAGTGAGTTCTGTCAATCCCAAGCGTCATATTCCCAATCGATTACTCGTAAATCCGGACCAAATGCAGTTAGAAGTATTATTTCTCTAAAACAAACGTGTTGTTGCTGTCACAAAATTCCTGTGGAACAACGTATGTAGACCGCATGGTCATGCGATTGTTCGAATGTGTTCGTGAACACCAACCTGCATGGCTGAACACAGAACGATTAAGTTACCAGTCCAGTGGTTTCACATAATTGAACCAAATCACACTGTGAATGTGACCGAGGCATTGGTGGTGTAATATCAAGACACGTTCGCTATTGCATG
>UZAN01041889.1:41915-53815 GCA_900618425.1 Echinostoma caproni
GGGGGGGGGGGTGATGGAGTATACTGATAACTAACTTCCACCACGTTGATGTTCATATTTGTGCGGATCCGTGGCGCCTGTTGATGCTAGGAGTATTGGAACCATTTGATTATCAGAAACCATTTTTGGTAGATTCATTCAAGGACTAGGATGCTCTTAAAATGTTATAATTTATCATTTATTTACGTTAATATCACATAAGATGAGACAATGCGAGCAGGGTTTTTCTTCATAGCACTCACCATTTGTTCTTTTTTTGGTTAGAAACACCAACCATTTTGCGGACTGTGATCAAATAGGCTGCAAGAAATCAGTGACATTTTCAAACCGCTAAATCCGAGTCGGTTTGTTTTAGACGGTCACAGGTAAAGTAGGCTTCTCTTTGATAACATACCCGAAAAACAGACTGAATCATGTGGACAGTGATAACTGCTGTACATATATGTGCTGGGGACATCGTCTCTCGCCCNAGTCAGACTATTCTAATCATAATGAACAGCTGATCGTATTACCTGGCCGATCGATGGATGAAGTCCTGTGTATATCTGCTTTCGACTGCTTTAATTTGTTTGGGGCGGTCTAAATCATCCTTTATTTTGCACAAGCTGTGCACCACAAGAAGTGAATGATAGGACGAAAGTATTGATTTACCGAGATATTTTTGGATGACATGCGAACAAATTGTCCATTCATATTTCAAGTGGTGGTTTCAGTGCGGCCAGAAGAGATAACCGATGCAACATACCACAAACGGTATCAGCATAGATTAAAATAGATAAGCAGTATTTTTTATTTAATTCCTATGAGAACCGGTAGGGCTTAGTGTGCGTTTTAGTGAGAATATCTAGCATAGCACAATGAATTACATTTCACTTGAGTAATATCTGCACTGTGATGTCAGTTGATAAAACGGTTTGATAGCTGTCATGGATTTGCCACCCATGAAACCGAATCATTCTCACGTAAGACCAAGTTACCTCGAACTTAAAGTACGCAATAACGTTCAAAGAGTTTTGATCGCACTTATTTGGCTGAGTTACAGAGCTCCATCGTGGCTAAAAGCATTTCACAAATGGTATTTTTAAAATCACCTGTCAAGTTTTTCGCTAAGTCAAGGAAAATGGAGTTTTGTTGGCAGTTGCCCCTATTTGCTATTATGAAGGATTTGAAGAACCGAGTTCTACATTGGTAACTTCCTTTCTGTTTTTACGGATACTTTTCTCCATTGTTCGTCGTTGAGAATTAATAAATCATATCGTAATTCGGCATTGTGGATTAATAATATAATAGATAACAGAATAATTTTAAACATTTGAAATACTTCCAAACGGCGGTTTACCGTTCATTTACTGATACTAGCCAATTACTGGGTCGATATTTTCACAAAACTCGTAACTTTTTAGGAAATCAGACATTACGCCTCACTTTTTAGTTACTCCCAGCCAACGACGCCTGACTGTTATCGCTACTTGGATTCTGAACCGTTCTCAGGACATCAAAGATCTCCTACACATTGGTATCACACAAACCCGATCTCTGTGTTCTCAACCCGGATTCTACTCTGCATTCGGTATCTGCTGTGTCGCCTGATATCCAAACTTTCTCTTCCTTATCTCGGTTTTCACATTTCCGTCATCTTCCATTTTATGCATCTGGCGAATAGACATTGACAAATCTATCTGTGCATGTACCTTTCTCTACTTAACTATGTTGGTTTAACGGAATCGGGCCACCTATATGATCAACTCATGTTGGTTTTCATCTTCTACACACTCACTCGCGTGTACGCTCTTCCCTATATTCGCATTGCAGATTATCACAATACAACTGTCATCGAGGTTTCAGGACCGCTCGTTCGTTTTCCAGTAAGTGTATTTTGTGGGCATCGTTGGTCTCACGTCTAAATTGTTGAGCTCGATGTAATTTTCTACTTCCCGTTGCTGAACACGGATTAGAATGTTAGCAGTTTTCGCTAAATAAGCTTTGTAGTTGATCCCTTTTGTCTATACATTGGGTAGGTATATTCAGGATCTGTTATATAGACCAAGGTCTTCAAAATGGGCAACTGTTTATTTATCGGTGAATTAACCGGTCCCACTGAGTTGTTTCTCTTCTCTACTTCGAGTGCAAAAATCCCTTACAAAGTAATTTTAACTATCATATATATATGTAATTTTTTCAAACTTTGTATTTCGCTCGTCAAGCTTCTTACGCAATTAGTTTAAAAAATGTCTGTTGTATGCAACGAAGAAAAGAGCGCCACAGAAAGTAGGGAGACGTTCATTACAGCCAAGATAAATCACAGGTGGCTGGATCAATGGCTAGAATTCCTGAGAACCCAAATTTTTGATTGAGCAAGTTAAAACCCAATTTCTGACATTTTGGGAATGCTGACCAAACTTTTATGTTCACTTAACTTGAGAGACATATCCTTCGCTGCATGGGATCCGGGTTGCTGGACGCGGTCGGCAACCAACAGAAAGACCCCCCCCCCGGTAATATGCGATTATAAGTCTTTTTAGTATGGCACAGGATAATCGTTTGAACCAAATTCTTCACCGTATACGTTTGCGGACAACGGTCTAAACAAGCTTACACAGTTATTGGGCTTCATAAGCCCGCTTACCAACCTGCATGTGCAAAAGAACGTGCTGCATGTCTTAGATGCAGGTACTTCAAGAATAAGTCGAAATATTTCTTAGGTTTATTTTTCGTGAATACGTTGACACTAGAGGTAGAACTCCAGGAAGTAGCCGATCGTGTTTATGCGCATCCCACATTAGTCACTTAAGTTGCTGACCCAGTCAGATCTAACATAAGTCTTCAGTGGCATTAGGCCGATGACCAAATGAAACAACGAATGCACGAATTAGTAACAGAGTTGCTGCCTTTAATCTAAACAGCAACAGATCTCAATCACGCTTCACTAGTTGTCAGAACCGTTCTAGCTTGTGTACCGTCTCTTTCTCTAAGGAGTCTGTTGGTAGTAGCTTCAATAAGGTGTCGTCGCGAGGAAGTACCCCAAGTCATTGCCTTATGCGTCATATACACAGGTAAACACTCGTAAACCGTCACAAACTTGTGTGGTAGGCGTCCCGACAAGTGAAACTGTTTTATTCTCTAAAGCCCCAAATCATTTCCGCGCGCTTCTCCCAGAGTTACCGGAGTTACGTAAACCGTCAAACATTTATCACAAGACTTTACAGACATCGATCATCACATCGCAACATACGGCCCCTCCATCCATTTTCACCCCCACGCAAGTAGCATGGGGCCGAAATTCAGCATATACCAAACCTGGGAATTAGCCAACGTTTTAGTCCGCGGGCCTAGTCATTACATATGGTACCTAAAAAGTTCAATGACGACTTACGCCCCCGAGGAGACTATAGGGCAGTAAAAAACATCACCAGTTTCAGTTATTTTTAATTTTACAACCATTAATCATGCACTTTAGTGCACCGGTTTTGGTTGCTGTCTTTTGGCCACCCACTTGGATAAAATAGCAAATTAAAGATCGGAATATTGACAACATAGTCAAAGAGAAGATAAAGAATTCATATAGACTGGGGTTGCAAGACTATTGAGATGCACGAGCGCACGAGAATACACACTACCATCAACACACCGTTAGGGAATTTCGACTCTCCATCCACCTGTTTCCAAAACGTCCATGTCGATTTTGTTGAGCCACTACCGCTATCAGAAGGTTTCGCATACCTATTGACTTGCATCGGCCGCGTTGATTCAAAGCAGCCCCACTCCCAAATCGCTCATCTAAGGCGTTTTTAGAGCGTTTGATAGCAACATACGGATGCCTGATAACCATCACCAGAGCAAAGGGTTCTCTTTTTGAAGATGCTTTCAAATAGTTACTCCGCCCTTTTAGGTACAGACACGCCAGCACACCTACATAACACCCGGCTGCAGCCCAAGACTTACACCGCCCCTGGATGGCACACAGCATTTCCATTTGTCTTGTTGGGTGTTCGGAATCCGATAAATTCCGACTTGCATCTTACACTTGCAATCCTGACCTTCAGCCTTAGTTTATATCCTCCGGGAGAATTTATGTAACTTAAGCCCCAGCACGATGACTGGTGCACATGCATGAGATGCACGCTGTTACTAGGCCGCAAGCAGTACCGTCTACGCACCAAAGGAGCTTACGCGTTGTATAGATGACTTCCTTGTTGTGGATAGAACCCGCTCACTTTTAAAAGCACCATACGCTGGATTGCACAAGGTGGTCACGCGTACAGAGCAGCATGCGATCACCAGGAAAAACCATAAGAAACGGTCTATTAATTTAGATAGAGTGAAATCTGTGCTCTTAAATATATGTATTTCACACTTGTCTGAGGACAGACTGTGTGCCAAACAAATCATGGCACAATAATCTTTATAAAAAGAAAAGATCTGTGCTCTTGGAAATACGGCGCCGTTTCCCGCACACCAACAGCTCCAACCGTAGGTTTAATTAAAATCTCTTTGACTACCACCCCGTTATCTACCATGTCACAAGACAACCAACCCCCTACACGATCGCCGACGCTGGTTAAGCACGACAGCTTCGGTCGCAAAGTCTGCGATCCAGTACGTTTTCTATACTGATCTTGTTCCCATAGAGCCTATCTATCTTTTGACAGAAGTAAATTTTGTATTATCACATTTTTTTCTGATTGCTAGGATGAACACTAAAAACAAAACAAAAAATCACTTCGTATCAAAATTAATTTACCATTTTGTCAGTATTTTTTTTATCAAAAAGGAATTATTACAAAACAAAAAAATTGTTCCACACATTTTTTGGTTTCTTCAGTACTGATCAGCTCCAACAAGACCCACTTCAATGTATTTTTCTTTTGTTTAGGTGAGCTAGCCGCAAACCCAAAGGGAATACCACCCTCAAAAACCCAAAAGAACTCAATGACGAAAGGATGGCACATAATTTCAGTTATTCTCAACAAACCACCACTGTAATGGTACTGAAGACCCTTTCCTGACAGCCCTGGTCAGATTTAAACTGGCTCGTGCTCAGCACTGACGGTCACACTTCAAAACAATTCGCCTTTAAATAAGGCAAGTGGCAAAACCCCAAGCGACTGCAGATGTGGTTTTTTACCTATTTTCCTGTAAGTGTCTTGCGGATTAACCTTGAAAGTCGGTCTATCGAAAAAATTTTTGACATTAATTTATCATTTCGTTTTCACTTCGTAGCCAACCACCAGGTACTGTACATTTCTCCGGGATTCTAAAGAAACTAAACATTGCAAGCGCACGCTCGTCATCAGCTTTCAACGCAGGAACTCTGTAGTTACCTGGATAACCCTCCTTGCGCACAGACCTTCCCTTAAGTAGAGTATGCTTGTAGTGGCTTGAGACCGACAGTGTAACAAGCTCGAGAGTTATCACCACCTTTGTCTGCCTGTTCCGCATATATGCTTTCGCAAGGTTGCAGGCATTGATGGCTTGGAGCATTCGCTCGTGCATCCTTCTCCTTTGTAGCATAGATTCAGCCAGGATCTTCGATATCCTGAGACCGCTTCTTCAGCTAGGTCTTTCATCTTTGTTTAAGTCACTGCCACCTCCGGGTAAATTAACTTTTCACTTTTAATGGTGCGTGAGTTCAATGCTACACCTTCTCTCGCTAAGCACTTTTCGCTTTCAGACACTCTCGAGCATAGTCAGGCTAAACTTTGGTGCTTCAGGGAACAATATACTTTCCCTCGACTAACCGGGTGTTCTTCCTGATCCATACCGGGTGCGCGAGAAACACGGGAGAATAAGAGATCGGATCGTTGCTGCAGGTCGCATAATTGCATCACGCCTATCACTAAATGCTTTTCAACAGATTAACAATACCTGTGTGATGTATGCATGGTGGCTTTTAATTTCTACATGATTGCGTTTACGCTTCTCTCTATTAGCTTTGCAGATTATCATAGTACAACCATCATCACGGTTTAGTAAACGCTCGCTTCTTTGGTTTGTTCATTTGTTGTTTAAAGAACGTATTTCGAGGGACATCGTCGGTAATACATCTAAACAGTAATATCTTATTTTCCTGCGGGAAGTGGTTTTCATCTCTTTCAAATTTATTTCCTAATGAAGAGGCCAACTGCATTCAAGTCTCGAATACTGTTACCATGAGTGAGACAAGTCCCGCTTCCAGTCACCTTTTTGCTTAGCATAAAGCTATTGGTCTCTGCTAAGAAAATCTTATTCACTCGCTTCTCGTATTGCTTTTGACTAAACTCAAACAATTAAAGCGACAAGCCACGGCACTTATGGAGGTTAGCTTACACCTATTTTAAACAATGATGAAACGTATAAACTGCACGCTTTGATATACAGCCATCGGTGGGAATGTGACGGACCATACAGAGCACTTTAGACAAGGAAGCGTGGTCTGAATGGTATACGAACCAACCGAATATACATCTTCCCCAAAAATGAAATTCAAATGCGGCTATTAGTCGGGGTTAGTCCATTCTTCAAAAGGCAGAAGAAAGCCCCTTTGGGGGAACTCCCTAAGCTGGCTTTGACTCCCGAGTAGTCCACAGTACAGACATTATGTAAAGTGCTGGCAACTAGTCCGATTTAAGATAGCGGTTAAAAACGGGTAAAGGTAAACAGTGATATACTTTTTCATCACTCCAGAATTGCCTTTTTGCAGCATTGTAGATGCATTAATGTAGTTTGCAAGTAAACACCTTAATACATTTTACTCTAAAAATATATTCACTCGGAAATTTAAAAGCTTCTGAATTTCAGTTTTGTAATTAGGGAAACGTTTAAATAAACTGAACCTTAAACTGAAAAAGATAATAAATGCACATTTGAAATATTAAACTTAAAGCCGCATGCCATTAACCAATATCATCACCTACCTTGAGAAAAACGTTTATCCGCTTGATCAAACTCCTCCGTTCTAACTGGTTTTCCATCCAAGATCAATAGAGTTCGCAGATGAAATAACGCATAAAAGCGATAAGTGGATTCGCGATGCTCCCTGGTAGACAAACTGGATGTATCTATATCACTACCGTTTGAGACAAGTACCAACTGATCCACTGCCGGATTACCCAAAAACGACAGGGTAGTTAGGTTGCACAAACCTCGCAAACGTAGCAGTTGGTCCAACTGAAATTATTCGTATAATATGAAACTGCTTAAAGTTATATAAAGTACAATTTTTTTGAAGTGAAAAGCAAAAATAACATGCTTGAAATAAAAAATAATAAAAAAACTGAATACTCAAAACGCAAGTAGTGATGAAATCATATAGTTATTAAGTAATCAATAATTGTTTTGGGGGCACGTAATCACACCTAATTATCCATTGAAAGCGCAATAACCTTTACAAATCAATCGAATCATATACAATACCATGCTCAGTGTTTTATAAATGGATAAGTCCAGGGTAGCCTGAGAAAAAAGTATCATAATCATTTTCAACCATGTGCTGATAAAGATGTGTTCACTTCAGGCCTATAAAACACGGGTGTGTTAAATTCGTAGTAATTCTCTTGGAGGATTTAAGGAAGCGCATAACCGAATAGTTTATAGTACAAGTGTATAACATCCGTACATTGTGACCGCTAAATGGAGAAGAAAAGCTGATAAATTCTGGGAAAAACTGAGGAGTGATTGGGAAAGCTTTGCAAAGGACACAGTAAAATTCTAAAATTTTCTCAATAGATTTAATCTTTAGCTATGCATATATATAAAACCACAGATAAGGGCTCATTAATACTGGCTAGTATTCTCTTGGCTAGTTGTGTCCAAAATTTGTGGATGAACTTCTTTCCAGTGTAGAATATATTTGACGTTAAACGAATTTAGTTTCCAAAAGAGCGGTGTTTTATTCCGACTCGATTGTTTGATTAAAAAAGCAAACATACCTTTTGCAAAAAAGCAAAATTTATTGTTAGTTGCACCAAAATATATCCGTGAAGTTTCAGAATGCTCAATAAAAATACCTCGCGAAATAATTACAGTTCTGTTAATCAATATAATTTGTTGACAGGGAGTGATAAAGAGCATCTGACCGCTGTTTTGAGTGATCGATTGTCAACGGTGCTTATTTGGTGTCTGTGGTTTTGGGCCACGGACTAGATGGATTAAAACACCCAAGACCAACAACTTGAGAGTATGAATACACTACGTTCAGTTATTACTGTCATACTGATTCATTAGGGTTCACGGAAAGCGCGTAGACAGTCAGCTACCGTATCGTGTTTGTTTGCATTTTTTTATCTAGGGTGAAGAAAACCACGTGCAGACTGACAGATGACGTGAAAATGAGGAATTACTAAACGCAAGGAGCGATCCAGTAAAGTCTCGCACCCACGGTTTGACGTTCAAAATACTCTGAACCTCGTTGGTTTGAAAAACTAAAGAACATGGCAGAGAAATATTTTTGTTTTCATTTCTTATCGGACCAAGATACTTGAGAAGATGGATAGGTATGGTTAGATCGTGCACTCTGTGCTGACCATAGCGACTTACTTTCTTCTTATACTCACTCAAAATGAGATCACTTTCCGTCCACATAGCATGCTCCCGCTTTGTATACACTGTAACCGATTCGTGAAGGTGGCTTTCTAGTATTTTGCTGCACAATGATGAAGATGGTGAAATGGGTTGCAACCGTCGTTGGTTTGTGTATTTTGCACGATAGTAACTTTCTGCAACTAAAGTAAACTCAACAAGGAGTGCAAAATTCACCTGCTTTCATATTCCTAGTTCTTGAAAAGACTGAATCACAACTTTCCCGAAGGTTAAGTGCTGTTCCTAAAAATACTTCATCAGTGATCCCTGAAGTTTATTCATTCTAAGGGAAAGTGTTTTTTAAAGATATACATCTGCATTCAAATAATGACCAATATGACGAGGGCATCGGAAAATTTCACTCATGAGACAAGATGGAATTGCACTTCAATGTGTACATTATTTTTCTATTTAAAACTGGAACACAAGCTATACCTCGTCAGTTTGTACGTGAAGATAAAACCCAAAAGTTGTGGAAATAATACAGGATTTTACGCAATGGATCAGTGTGCGTAAGTCATGTTATCAGTTCAGTACTGTCGAGGTTTTAGTTGTCACTTTATCAGGAAGGTTTGGCTCTGATTGTACGTCGCACTAATCTATGTTCATAGTGTGTTAGCACTCTTTGAAACGAAATCTACCTAAACTCAAAAACGAACTAAAATGAAGCGTCAAATTGGTAAAAAGGTTATACTGCTATAAGGTACATGTGATCATAGCAGACACACGGAAGGTTGAAGCAATTAAACTTCAATATATATATATTATATAATAGTAAGGATAATATTGAGGATAACAATATATGATCCACATTTGAAGAGATTGCTGAAACAAACAGGAGCAAAACATCAAATTAGGTGTTCCGCTTGAATTCACTAGCCAAATTGGTAAGATGAGATCCTACTCTCGCGAGAATTCCTTCGAGCGTCGCGTTGCTTGATTGGCCATGGCTATATTTAGTGCTGTACAACCTAACCAAAGTGAGAGGACGAAAAGCCGACATCCGGGGCCATAAACGGGTTGATGGACCACTGGTAGTTCACCTAGAGGAGTTGACTAAAAACCCTGATTCCAAACCAACCAAGAGGAGAGGTACGAACCCACAGAACTTCCCGGTTGTGGCAGTGGTTACCGGATCGATTGAGTATCGAGATGTATTGGGCGCGCTGGATGTTTAACCACGTCCGAAAGGCGTATGATCCGATGAACTGGACATCGGCCCCCGATGGACTGCGGTTTTGCACACCGCCTCGCTGCCTTGCGGGTCAAGTTTTGGGTAGCCGAAGGCTCCGGTTGTGGATTCCTCAAGCAAATTCACCTGCCTTGGACTGGGCAACCTGGCAGTATTCAGCTTACAAGCCAATCATGGAACGTTTTTCTTTTGATAAATTTTATTGTACCTTGATTTGCTTCGCAAAAAGTCTGTCCTCCGACAAGTGTGAAAAAATATAATATATAACCTGAACTGGATGTTGGACAGGGAGACAACGATATATCTTCACCACTATAACTTTGATGTCTTTATTTAAGAGAATAAATTTCTATTGTCAGTATACAAAAATAAAAAAGAAACAGAGAATTTAAAATAGCAATCTGCAATATGGCTTGCAATAAAAAGACTAACCGTGCAAATTTTATTACGGCCAATATGAAGCGTCTTGAGCTTCGTCAGTTTCTTGCAGAACCAAGTGGGGATGACAGAAATACTATTGCCAGTCATATCAAGCACCTAAAGGGGATGATTAGAAACAAAATATCTTACCAGAAGTGTGCCCAATGACTGAATACCATTAATACAAGTGATGCAATTGCCGGAAAGATTTAGATACCTCAGACGCGAGAGGTTATCCAGGCCAGTGATTCGAGAGATGTTATTGTTTGAGAGATTTAAATATTGCAGATTCATAAAACGATCAAGATTCTCAATAACCTTGGGGAATAAATATTTACCCCATAAATTACCTTGATTTTATGCGACTTATTTTGACCAGATATATTCAATTTGGAAACAAAATATGGATTTACACCATTCGTAAGTTTCGATACGAAATTTTCCGTCATATATGTGACCATTTTATTTGCTTTCAGGGTCGATTTGCATACTCAACACCATTTACTTCCACCTGACACACTTAGCGGCAGCACCAAAAACTCGATTTATTTGTTTTATATAGGGCGCCACCTGACGACCTAGAGTACATTTCAGTTCACTTCAGTTCAGTTTCAGTTTAGTTCCAGGACGTTCACGGCGGTGTGCCATTTAGTCCAGTTTCCTGCAGCGGTGGGCTCCAGGGCTCCCCCGAAGCTACGAAAGATGGAACAGGGAGATGAATCTTCTTCAAATTTGCGATCAAAAACTTCAGGAGAGTTGGGTGTTGACCTTCACTCTCGTGCCACATTCCGATCACGCCTAATGGATCAGCGCAGCAGACCCTGACACCGGCATCAACCAAGTTACAACCCCGGCCGAAAGGAAAGAAGAGTTCTAGTGGCAAGTAGGTGTGATGGTGACTCATGGGATATGGTATGGACAGAATAGAAGGTAGTAATAATGGCTAAAGATTGAGATAGTAAGTGAGAGAAGGTCGGGGATAAGGAGGAAGTGGAGCTTCCGGACAAGCACTTTGGTTAGGCGGCTCCTCAGGTGAAAAGGCCTTGCCATACGGCGTCCAGGTGGGTCTTGAAGCTCTTCACCGAGCTGGAATTGACTACTTCATTGGGTAGTCTGTTCCAGTCGTCCACCACCTTTATGGCAAACGATTGCTGCTTTATGCGGGTGGAAACTCTGACCTTATCTAACTTAAGGTCATTTCCCCTAACATTGGGTTCTCGCTGGAAGGTAGTGGTGGTTTCCTTTCTTCCCCAATGTCGTCCAAACTACTTCAGTCAGGTCTCCCCCTCCTTCTTCTCCTCGCCAGGGAGAGAAACTCGAGCCTCTCCAGGCTGTCCCCATATCTAAGGTTTCTTATTTTGGGGAACCATCTAGTGAAGTACCACTGCGTCTTCTCGAGTACTTTTATATCCCCAACTAGATATGGGCTCCAGGCCTGGACACAGTACTCCAGATGAGGGCGCACAAAAGCCTTGTACAGTGGTAGTACAACCTGCGGCCTTCTGGAGCTCACTGCTCTCTTCAATTGGTAGAGAGCTCCTAGTGCCTTTCTTGCCGCTTGTCGGCACTGTGCACTTGGTTTGAAATCAGCCTGGATCTTAATACCAAGATCCTTGGCCTCCCTCACTACNCTACATCCAGTTCACCCCCAGTATCTGGTGGGCCTGCTCTTCGTCCCGCGTAGCGATGAGTCTCTGGCATTTGCCTATGTTTAGCGGCAAATCTCATAGCA
>UZAN01041890.1:28311-53788 GCA_900618425.1 Echinostoma caproni
GCAAATAAACAGTGGGTAGCACAGAATACACAGCTTTTAGTCGTAGCATGTCCTGACGAGAATATTTGTAGATCCTGGTCATGATTAGCACCGTTATATGGATGAGTTAAACCATAAATTCCAACGTGACGAACAAGCACGAGAGTGTAGCGCAGCCAATCGAAGGGCGCGCTCAAGTGGAGAGGCCAGGTCTCGCAACCGTAAAGTAGAACACTACAAACCACAGCAATGTACACCGTTCCCATTAGGGACAGTCGGATGTTATGGCAGCGTCACAGGTGTTGCAGGATTGTGCAAGCTGCTCTAGCTTTCGCTATTCATGATGTGATCTTCCCTACACCACCACCATCTGGCACCAAGCTCCCGAGTTACTTAAAGCTCTCAACCATTTCCAGCTGATCACCACAGAGAGTGAATGCTGCCACAGGCTCCCACCAGTCTTGTACAATTGTTGTAATTCCGGAAGGCGGTGACCGGTCGAGGAAAGTTGTTTATTACGAATTACGATCGGGGTGTCGGTGAATTATCATTCATACAACAATGTCTCATATTTGGAACACGTTTTCAGAATTCCCACACGTATACAGGATAGTTGATGGAACGGTCCACTATTAGATGTGCATTCTTGTATTTACCTTACTGAACAGCACCAATTTGCTCCAACCGTTCTTGTTCATTTTTGAGTAGTATCTCTCAACACAATCACTTACATTTGGACAGTGAATGTCGAAGAACACAATGATCGTTGTCATCGGCATGTTTTAAGTCAAAGACTCTGTTTTCCGGGAGGAGTTCAACTCCACCGTTTTCTAGTGGATACAGGCAATCAGATTGGACCAGAATCCGCTTTCAGCGTGATCTATCGTGTGCCACCCAACCCCTCTAAAGCAGTGAGCTTACTCACACTAGCCACCGCTGAGGCGATAAGCATTCTCATATTCGCACCAGAACTTTGTGCACAAAAGCGACTGGTTCAAGCTCTGACCCCAAATTGATCATCTACATGACCACCACCACGAACACTCGAATCACAATCATTCTCACCAGAACACAAACACACACGGCTTACCCAAACCCTCCCCTCTCCCCATCCCAAATGACAGTTCGACCCAGCGTGAAAATGTGTCCCCACTAACAACAAACCCTTATATGATCCGTTCCGGCACGATTATGAATCATTCGAAAACAATTGTTCGCTTTCGGACTTGTGTTTTAACATTACAATGGGATTATTCTGAAATAGTAATAGTAATAGGAAGGAGGCAAGAAAGCGCCGTAAATACGTTTGTTCAATCAGAATGATAAATATTGTTTCAGAAATATCTCAATACTGTAAACAGACGAAAAACGTCAAAAGAATTCTGTGTAAAAAGTAGCGAGTTTAAATATGCAATATAGCATTGTATGAACAGTATTTCCAATTGTTTTTCAGGGTACACAAAATCAATGAAAAAAGACGAAATATGTTGTCCATGAGAACACAAAATAGCAAACAAGCTCGTTTTCGGTGCTACATCAACTGGCTAAATACAGCATAATTTATAATAGGTTAAAACAGTTGGGGAGAGGAGACAAATATTTGAGAAGGAAATCAGAGTTCAAAGCGAGATGATGAATTTGTGATAACTGATGCTTGTGAGTATGTGTGTGTGTGTGTGCGTGGAAAGTGAGAGACAGAGGGTGATTGCGAATGTGTGGGTAGGTGAATGAGTGGTCCATGTGATTACTAATCTTACTGATCAAAAATATTGTCTCCATGTATCCTAAGCAAGAAAATTTTAAATTAACGAAACGAAAGCGACCGAAAATTGGTTTGGCAGTCTGTTTGTTCTCTGTGATGATCAGTAAATCAGAAAAAAGGCGTGTAAACTTTTGTATAAAAAAATAAAGATTATCCCAGAGCCTTTGGGGAATTTATCCAGAATTATCCAACTGAGAATTTTGCCACTGTTCAGTCTAGCTGGGCGCCGGAAAACCCGATTGCACACATACTCATTGCATCCGGTGTTGTCCGTACAGAACGCCGAGTCCGGCAGCCAGGGCCAACAACAGGAACAGTTTGCCATTGGACAGAACGAATTCATTGTGCCGAACGTTGTGTTGCTGAAAAGCACGAAGGAAACGAGGTGAATTGTACTGAAACTAATGATGTCACCAGCATGCTAACCATCTGAACTATCTTTCGGATCAGCTTATCCTCACCTCCCCCCCCCCGCCCTCACGCACAGATAAAGTGAAGCCTGTCTGATCAATTGCTCGGTGATCCATTGAGTAGTAGTATCCTTGCGTTTGACCTACATAACTACGGTGATCCTAGCTCATGGCATAAAGCAAACCACGGAGCGACACGTTACAGTTTTCGGACAACTTTGATGCGTCATGTTTCCCAGATGACGCCAGCGAAGTGGCTACACATTACATTTTCTGGACAACGAACCACAGGCTGATTCAGCCGACCAATCAGAAGCCGTGCAACCCAGGCGGAAGCTGTACGACGCCAAGAATATCAGCACATGATTGGTAGATGCCTGGATAACCAATTAATTTCTTCTGTACATGTTATTTAAACCCTTTGATTTTTTCCAATATACGAACTGCTACCTCCTCGGCTTTTTCCTTGCGTCTCGGTTGCGTGGGATACCGTCGTGCAAGTGCCAGTGTAATTCAGTCCTTCCGTGGCGTCCGTGATTCCTAATACGTGATTCGTAATCCGTGATCTGTGCGTACATCAACCATTACATTTTCGCACCAACCGCCCCCTCCCACCACCCGATGGGTTTTTACAGTGAAGCAGAACTGAACGTGAACAGGACAAAAAGACTGCTGCCGCCGTCCTCCTTCTCCAGGAACGTAATGGGCAAATATTATGGATGAGGAAGAAGTGCAAGAGACAGAATCGATCTATGATCAACACGAATTCTGAAACACCAACCGAGTTTGCATTGTACCATTATTCGGCGGTACTCGAGGCTCAGGTTCACCGTCAATGCAGTAATTTTTGGCCACAGATGTGATCAGCTTCCCATAAAAATCAAACATCCATTGCTATTGATTCGAATCGAGTTGCTGTTCAGTTTTTATAAAAAGCAACATATGCTCCGAAATATAAAATAATACCCCGACGAAAGTATTGTAGCTCTCTGGATTGCAGTACAAACTAAGGAAATTAAACGTATATTTCCGGTGAGATCCTCCTCAAGCCAATACAATCATTTTTATGCAAGAAAATAGCGAGATAATGTTGACTTCGGGTTGAAACACTTGAAGTAAAATAATTATAGGAACCGGGTGGGGTAGGGCCACGTTTGTTTCCAGCTCACTTGTCCGGATAAGTACGGGTTATGTAAGCGCTGATAATTGATTTGGGTTTTCATAACTCTGATGCTCGGTGATGTTGTCCGCTTTGAGTCAGGGAACTTTAACTGCTTGAATAAGTGTTTTTTCAACACACAAGCTGGTTGACATTGCTTCAATACATGTGTACATCTTTTGAATATAAATTTCGCAAGATTTCAGAAAAAAATTCCACGCCATCCGAGATATGCAGGATAGCGAGTGAGGTTCCTCAAAACTTGGGCCGAGGATTCTCTTTAACTACTAGAGAGCACCAATCACCGATTTTTGAAGTGAAATAGTGTTCTTCTTTCCAAAATGATATCGAGAGTAGTTTCCCGCATGAAGCCCCAAATCAGCCGGAACGAAGGCCACTTGGGGGAAAATTCCGTCCGGAAGGCTGTATCAGAATGCGAGAATGTATCGACCGAAATACTACTTATGGTCCACCTAGAAACAGTAATGACTAATCATGGGTAATGAGTTAGTACAGAGTCTAGCTGGAACTATACCCCCAAACTGTGATGAGTTTTTGTATTCGTTATAACTTGCTTGGATCAAATAAAAACCCAATAGTCTAACATAAATTCGTCGCGGAACTATTTCATATTTTCTAGCACATGCATTTCAATGAAAACCCACCCTGGCGACAAACACCGAGTGGGGATACTCGAGGCATTATCAATCGTTCACACCAAACCCACGCTGTGTCCAAAGAGTATAACCTCTTCCATTGGCTTTCCTTGGTTGTGACCAAACACACACGTACAACAATACACGCCCACACACATTCGATAGACGATAAAAATCGCAAATCAATATTAAGGCAGCCCCATTGTGGTGATCCAGGCCTAGGAGATGACGCCTGCCCTGGAGCGGCGCGCTACAGTTTTTGGACACCTGCGATCAATCAAATTTCAAAAGTGACGTCAATGACTCGCGTACGTGTTACTGCTTCTGACTACACACCAAAGGCAGATCGTGCCAGCCAATCCAAGATGGTGCAGTCTAGAAAGAAGCAGAATGATGCAAGCAATACTGGAATGCGATTGGTAGAAGCCTGGATAACCAATCATCTTCTTTTTTACATATTATTCAATCGTCGTCAGTTCTTCCAATAAAGGAACTGCTATTCTTGTGGCCTTTTCTTCGCGTCTCAGTTACGTGGGACACTACATGCTAGTGCCATTGCGGTCCAGTGCTTGCGTGATCCATTCCGTGATTGCTAGTCCTTGAATCGTATTCCGGGATTCGCATTGCGTAGTTTGTGTTCCGAGTCCAGTGCGCATTACTACTAATACTACGATCGTTACACAGAACCCAATACAGGGTTATCTTCATTTGTGGGATCATGGATCAGTATAACTCATTCTTACCGTAATCTGTCTTACTCACTCAACTACCTGGATCGAAAGGATACAATCAGGATGTGAAAAAATGGGACGGGTTGGTCAGTGAAACAATAAAGATAATAACCTATACGATGAAACTGAGTAGCGAAGGGAGAAGCTGCAGATGGTAGATAGATGGTGATAGATGGTTGTCATTGGTATTGTGGATTGAATGTAACAGTCAACCAGGGAATGACGGAGAACAACGCGATTTCTATTAGCTAGTGAATAGGTTCGAATTTGATCCTAATATTCAGGTGAAATACCGTTAATTCTTTCACTGTATTCTTTTACTATTGTTAAGTATCTTGTCGAGTCTGCACTTCAACGACAGAAATACGTAGGCAATCGCATTTGATTCAAAGGAATCGGTGTTAGTTGAGGGAATCACAGCCCCAATGGAACTTACTCACTAGGATTTTGAGGGCCTAGACTGAATCCACTCATCCAATGAATCATCCTAACATTCACTTCTGGGCATGGTGATCAATTTATCGATCCATCTTGACGTAATTCGATTCCTTACCCAACCGACAGAGGTCAGTTACCGCCGGGTTTGTTCATTCGTGTCTATGACGCACGCTCGATCCACGATCTCGGGCATAACGTGCCAGGTTGGGGGGGGGGGGAGAACAGTCCACCCCACCCCATCGAAACGTTCATCCTCGCTCGGTAACTCACTCAAAAATTACTTTTGTTTGTTTCCGGAGAAGTGAGTTAATTCGGACTGGGACAGGGTTTAGACAGACCCGGTCCAATCGGTGACGGTTGACGGCCGAAACACCAATCATCTAATGGGGTTCCCAAAGGAATGCGATTAGTTGGATTCATTTGAAGTTATAAAGGATTCAATTGAAGTTGAAAGGTATAGATTTGTTCACATGTCGAATTCATCATATAATCAAATCAACTCCTCCATTACTCTCATACTAACTAGATTTCTTGATTCGCTTCACTTGTCTATCTTGTTAAATTTGATACGTACGCAACCGATGAGAGTATACAAAGAAAATTCCTCTCCAAGAGCTTATCTTCAGACTTGCGTGTTCATATGCCAAGCAGTTCTTTTCAGGGCGTTGACGTGTCGTTTAAACTAGCTCATTCTAGTCTGAACTGGACATTCATTCATCTTCCCGGGAGAGGAGCAGCAGTAATGCATTGTGATTGGCTCAACTGCGGTTTCCTTCATTGGTACAATAGGCACAATAAAATAATTTATGCAATCCAAAAGTTGCTTACTTTGTGTTCATGGGTTGTTTTCTTTTTCGTTTCATTTATATTATGCAGCAAAGAGAGCAATGAATCGTGCGATTCCTCTGGAAACGAAGCGTCTATCCAGCCCAGACTGCGCTCGACGGCCGCGTGCCAACCGGTAAGCATGACTTGGCGTGCGTGTGGAAGAATGCTCGGAGTAAAGTAATGCGGTGGCGGATCGGCTGTTTTCGGGAACTGTCGCAGTTTCAAAAGCCCGCTCGGATCCAGTCCGACGGCCAGTGCGGCAGCAATCGCCGCACCCAGTGCGGTCATCATTTCCGAATGATTGTGTCGTCGAACGATCATGTCTGTGTGTGTGTGTGTTGTCAAGAAAAGGGAGTGGGAACACCGTTCATCAGAGAAGCAATGGAAGACAGTGCAACTTTTCCCTTTGAAACAGCACACTACTATCCGCCAACGAACACGTAAAAGCATAAATATACATCAAGATACAGAGAGATGGGCCACCGGGAGATATCTACGGAAATATACTAATTTTAATGGAGTAAAAGAAACATCATTTTTTTCCGGAATGGGCGAATACACACAGAAACAATATGGTGAAGGGCACACGGAACCAAAAAGAATACTTTTTGATTCATCGGATCTGGCAGTTGAATACAACCTAGGCACTGAATTGGTTCAAATATAACTCAATTAATGGAAGTGAACGAGTCAAATGAGTAGACCGGGAAGGCTTAGAAAGACCGACGATAGTCAATGAGAGAATCGCGGAACGGAGAATTCACCACCGGCGGTTATCTCTTGTTCACAGCCTCCATCCGTGAGTGATCAAGCAAATTGTTATTATTATTATTTTCTCTTTGTGAAGTTGTTCAAAATATTCTGTAAAAATCCTAAGGGGCATGCTAAGCTTTAGCTTTGTTAAATCGCCCCATAACAAAGCTTTGACTTTGACTTTCCTAAAAGCTCTTGGATCGAGCTATTTTTTGAAAACAGTGTGGTGAAAAATCTTGCATTCATTCTCATCCTAGCGAGCGGCACAAAAAGAAAAGTTTAACAAGTATTCTGTTGTGGTCCACAATTGACTATTGCGTTTGTCATACATGCCTGTGGCCGGATTGGCTGATCGATTGATTGACAAATGCTGTCAGCTCGTACACACGCTATGCGGAATAACTCTACTCCAATATCGATCGGCTTCAGCCAATCAGGTGTTGGTATTGAAACATCCACGCTGATTGATTGGTTGACTGTTTGACTGCCTGCTTGACCGTATTCAGCGGTCATGTGACGCATGAGCCAGTTATTGGCCCGCTCCTACTTTGTTCACCAGCCTACGGACCGGCTACATGTGTACCTACTTGAATAAACTTACTGCTTAGATCACTGCATGCTTATTCATCCAGTCAACCGGGACACAACATTTGGCGTTGCGTGCTCGAACTTGCTTGTTACATTTACTTGCAAAATGCTCGGATTGTGGAGTACAGTTACCCAATTTTGAAATGACCCTACTACCATACCATATCATGACTCGTGGAACTCGTCAATTAATTATTTTGGTCTGAGGTATTTTTCTTCGGCGGTAAAGTTTGCTGGTAATTATGGGGATATTGTCAAAATGGGCAGTTAGACCGGTTGAGTGTTGCCAGCACTGGCGCTTATCCAGTCATGAATTATCCTTGTAACCCCAGTCTATACGAATTCTTCATGTTCTCTTTCACTCTGCTCTCAACATTCCAATCCTCACTCTGCTGTTTTATCCAAAGGAGAAGCTAAAAGGTAGCCACCAAAGCCACTGCACAACGATGCACCGTTAACGGTTTAAAAAATTTTAAACTGATTGGGATAACACAATGAGTCGGAAATTAAATGTGCATTTTGCGTTTTTGGTTAACCTGTGTTTATTTCAAGCCCCAAGAATAAAAGCGAGCATCAGAACCGTTTATATAAGAGAGACTAGTGAATCCACAAATGAATACTGGTGAACTCACTCAATATATCAGCCAGACTTTGCATGAGTACCACGCTGTTAGCCATACCACCATCTACAACAATTTCTCGCGGTTTCGTCAATGTTGCACCACCGGCCGCCGAACGACCCTCGGCCATCGTGGCCACTCGGAGAACGTCGTACGTCTGATAGACAGACGATCGCAGAGCAGCGTATATAAATGCACTCCTGTCCACATCGGCAGTCAGACCGGCAAGTGTGGCCCGAGCAGTCTCCTGCCACCATGGGCAAAACAATCCACTGAATGCTGGTACCAGGTAGCACGAGTCTGGCATATCCTCACGATGATTCTTGTACGCCTCTCGGGCTAACGCTTCCAATTCTTTGTAGTCTGAGAACAACGATAATTTGTTACGTAACCAGTTGATTGTTGCACCGGCGAAGGATACAGCTCCCTAAGTAACGGGGTGAAAAGGTGCACAGAATAGATATGCGGCTGACATGGTCATGGACAACTGACANAACTGACACCCTCGATTTCGAACAAAAACGGCGCTCACACTGCCATGAAAACTCACTTCTAATGCATAATGCGTTTCAGCCTTCGGTCCCATTTTAAATGCAACGGTTGTCAAAATTCCATTTTTGGAAAAGAATGGTGAGTTGCCAATATCCCATAACATAAATGCTCCGGTTCCGTAGGTGACTTTCACTGTGGGACCAAATGATTGATTACTTCCGGTAGATCCCTCTGAAGACGGCCATGTTTGACCAACGAGTGAAGCTTGCTGATCGCCCAAAATGCCAGCAATTTTCACTGATCCCATTGCACACTTTGGATCCTGAATCTCACCAACAACTTCGGACGAGGAAACCACTTTGGGAAGTATTTTTGGATCAATTTTGAAAAATCTGCGGGATGCAGGTCGTTAGCACACAAAAAGGCTGATGAATAAATGAATTCTTTTACAAATCTATTCATACTCGTTTTCATGAAATGTAATGAGGCTAGGTTTTAATTCGTTTCAGGATCATCTTTAGCAGTTTGGTGAATTCTAATCTTTATGATAACAGGATGTGTTGAATTCAACTACTTCATGGTAGTGGTAGTAGTTCGCGATGGTGGCCCGGTGGTAACGTCACCAATTATTACCCCGGAGGACGAGTGTTCGAAGCCCATCAGCCTCGCCTGACTTCCCCATCTATGTATTGTATGGCAGCCCTTTGATTGGCCGCTTCCCCCTTCCTGAAAAATTGTATCTTTGTGCATTCAATAAAAAGAAGTAAAAAGAAAAAGAAATTGGTAGGTGTCACCGTCCTTCCCCTCTCTCTGCCTTTCCCCCACCCTGAAGTGATTCCGCTTCCTGTACCGATTGCCCAACCCGGTTCATAGTAGTGACCTTTGGCCTTCGTATTGATCGATTTCTACTGTCCCCAAAACTTTCACTCTTTCAACCAAACTTGATCTGAATATATGTACAGAGCTGATGAGATTACCACGAAATAGTTGAATTTAACACATCCTGTGATCACGATGCTTCTTCCTGCTCTCATGAAAATGTTAAAGGGAACTGGTTGCATAGAATTCTAATCTGAAATGTAAGCATATATGGTTACACAAATACAACACAATACAATCTGCCGATCCCTGCGATAATGCAACGAGGCAGATTCCAAAATTATATAATGGGACCATGTGCTCACCTACACAAGTCCGGATCCCAGTTGAGTGTATGCAGATTGAATAGCATTGTTCGACTAGCGTTGGTGACATCAGTCACATGACTTTGCCCGTTCGTCAGGCGCCATATGATCCAAGAGTCCACAGTACCGACTAACAGGGTGCCAAGTCGATTAGCTTCAGACACGGCGGCATCGTTCTCCAATAACCAACACAGTTTTAGCGCGGAGAAGTAGCTGTGGATCGGTAAACCGGTTTTCTCCTGCAACATGAACAGACAATATGGAAGGCGATATGAATCTTGAAAATTTGTAATGAACATGAAACGAGCATACGACCGACAAACGGCCAATCATCGGCTGAATTCAACTGCACAGTAGAGCTATCTATAATTTTGATGTAATCCTTAAGTAAAAGGAATATAAAGTTACGGAGTAATGATTTCATGATCAGTTCCCAGCTTGAGAGGTGGTTTCTTATCCTGGATAAGCATCCATGTGCATAAGTCAGTGTTTGAAAATGATTAAAAGATTGTAAACAACAACTAAGCTTTTGTATGTATGACAGCCATTGTTGCATCCCATGGAAGCAATTAATACGCAAACGGTGAATTAAGTAGTTACTCTACCTCCAGTATCTGAATGTAAATGTAGCTGATCCGTAGGCCGGTGAGCAATGCTCTGAGTCAACAAGTAGACAGGCAAGTCAGAACTGGGGCAAGCGTTACCAAAAGGAGAATATCGTCAGACTACGCAGTCAACGAACCAATCAATGAGGTCAGGTCAATACTGACCTCTGATTCACTGAGGCGGCTCAGTCTTGAAATAGATTAAGCCCACATTGCTCACCGCAACGGTCAACCACGTGATGTGCGGCAAACCTTTCACACGACTGCAGGCCACAACAGCCATATTTTCACTGTCCATCAAATTGAGATAGAAATCCATGCCGTAGAGTCATCCTTTTCCTATTTTAGTTGATACATAGAACACCGTAATTTGGAGGTGTCTCATCTTGGAGGATCAGGCAGAGGTTAATCCCCTCTTTGCGCACATCACACGGGAGTTTACGGCTTTACTGTAGAATGGACTCCCCATGTGAAGCGGTGTGAATCAGGACTTGTATTTTTTTCTGATAATTTTGTAGAGACTGAAGAGATAGCTCTATCCTCGTTTGAGTGTACTGATATCTTTAGCCTCTTCCCGGCATGTACCCGTTAGAGCGGTGGCGGTCATGGTGGTGAATCCAGATCCGTTGAAATGTTTTTCTGGTTTGTGTGGCTATATTCAAAACCTTCATATTGTGAGATAACATTGTCGGATTGGTCTAATTCAGATCCCAATCTTACTCTAAATGCAAAGGCAATAGATAATTGATCAATTACATCTCTCCTGGAGGAAGAAATTCCGACACATTGTCGTCATGCTGTGCTGTAAGATCGCCTAGCGATGACCCCCTGAAGATAGCGTTGGCGTTACCACATCATTAAACTTTCCATCAAGAATCGAGTGTTTATAGTGCACCGATTTGTCAGAAATCAAAGCACAGCACGTAGTGGAAAATGGAGGAAGCTATCAGACGGTTAGTGCACAGAAATGCTACGTGAAATGGGCAGTATACATTCATTTCCGTAGCTTTGTACCATTCAGCATAGAGAAGAACCTGATAATCTGTTTGACCAACAGAGCGAGAACAATCTGAACGGAGGAAATGCTGGTTGACGATGGCAAAAGGGGAAAGTTGAATAACCCCAACCTACGTATGTGGCACGTCAGAAGCCACCGAGCGCATACTACGACCGCTGGGAATCAAGGTAGCCCATAAACCAGTAACAATCTCTTTAACAGCGTGGATCAAGTCGAACACCACGAACCATCAGGTGTAATCTAAGGCAGTCCGGTACCTGGGGCTGGAATCAACATTACATGGAGGAGACAGGCAAAGAAACAAGCATTTGCCTACACGAACACCAGCTTACCTTCCGACGCGCTGACCAGAGGTGACAAATCTGGAACCACTGCGCATGGACAGATCACGAGATCGCAATCGGTAGCATAAAGGTGGTGGCACGAGCTAAGAAGGTGGAACGGTTAATCCCCGAAGCTCTACACTCGGTCAATTCGTTCAACCGACACGTCGAGATAGACAAACATTAGGTCGCACTCGTAAAACCCGTGACGATTGGTGGGCTTATAGAAGCATAAACAGCACACGAGAGCACGGAAAGACGATAATCCCCTTATCTCATTTATTTTATTTGCGCCTGATAACGAGTCCTAGTTTGGATCGAAATGTTATAATAAACATTTTGAAACTTAGTGTACACCTCAATTCTCTCTTCATATATATATTTAATAATAAGTAGTATGTGATTGACCGGAGAAAATTCCCCTGGAAACTCACGACCGGTTTCGCGGTTCTTGCCGCTCAACAGGCATGCGTAACCGGTCATCTTTTGTCAGTTCATTGATATACTTGTACCTAGGAAATGTATTTTCGTCACAATAACCTTGTTTGCAACACCGGATAACCATTGGATAGACAGCTGTTTCAGAGCCAGTTCAATGAAGAATTAATGCTATGTTTTGTAAGTGATTCGCATGCTTCCAGGGAAATTTTGTCCAGTCATTCACATACTACTTATTATCAAATATTCTACGAAGACCATCAGGTCACGTTTGTTGCGGTTAGTAGCATCTAACCCACCTACAAAATATCGAATCATAACCTTGATTCTTCATTGGACTGGCTCTGAAAGAGCTGTCTATCCAGTGGTTACCCGGTGTTGCAAACAAGGTTATTGTGATATATATATATATATATATATATATATATACAATGAATTATTCAGGGTTAAAAGCAAATAGCCTTGGTTCATATGGGATTAAAATGTGGAGTTAAGGATGCGTCACATGCGATTTAGAGATTAAAGTATGCAACCGTATGCTTTGAGCCTTATCGCTGGGATCTGAATGGACTTCTATAACCCGTGTCTGTTTTGACAAGACCGGTTGGGCGAGGGGGGACGGGGAAGGGTAAACAGTTGTGTACAGAAAATTTCAGATTGCTCAGTTACCTGAAACGCATTCACATCTTGTCCGGGCGTCATCGAAGTGAACTTTTTCACCAAATCAGCCGTACGTGCATCGGACCAGACAATTGCCGGAGCCAGTGGTTTGCCAGTGACTCGATCCCAGGCGATTGTAGTTTCACGCTGATTGGTCACACCCAAGGACGCGATACTCTGACCGAATTCGGATTGGAGTGCAATGCAAAAAATGAATAAAGTTGACTTGTGGATGGAGAGGGTTTGTGAAAATTTCGATTTCCGATTTGTTTAGCAAATAATTAAAAACCACAAAGTACCGTCTTTTTATGTAATACAATGCAATAATCATACCATCATATTTCCGATAAAAGTTGTCATGCGGAACA
Source organism: Echinostoma caproni (assembly GCA_900618425.1). Taxonomy (NCBI): domain Eukaryota; kingdom Metazoa; phylum Platyhelminthes; class Trematoda; order Plagiorchiida; family Echinostomatidae; genus Echinostoma; species Echinostoma caproni. The sequence goes on from UZAN01041890.1 coordinate 41,324, forward strand.
TAAACGTTTTGGAATTTCCAACTAGGTAACTGTCAAACAGATTTCAATCGTATAAAAATAATATATAGCCGCATAACTTAAAATCATATATACATACATATCTTTATTACCGGCATGCGGACAAGCATGATGCCTGTCAGGGTGTTAGCATGTTCCCCGAAAACTGCTTTGTTCTGGGACAAACAATCAGAACAACGATAGACGAACTCGGAGGTGATTGGTCGGAGTTGGTCGACAGCAATCCAGTTAACCAATCTTCCCCTGTCCTCGAACTTTGCTATCAATGAGCAAGAAGTTTGCATAATAAATGAATTCCTACATGCTTCCAGCTGCGTTCTATTACATTAACTGTGGAGTTCCTATCTGGACGAGAAACGTTACTGGAAGACAAGCTTTTTCAGAATCCAGACCGGAGTTAAATCCTATACGGTCACAACTGTGTCAACGCAACAAAAACAAGAGTACCAGAAAATGTGAGTGATGCGGGATTTGGTTCCACATTCGAAGGGCAAATGTGTCGTGTATATGGCAAATGAAGCGTGAACTAAAAAGCTGGGAAGCACTGGACAGTTGTTTCAACCTGGTTCGGGTCTCCTTAGCAGTGCTATCATCAGCAGTGGACCATATCGTGTAAATGGTAAATGGCAAACGGTCCGATCAGCTGCCCGGTGGTCGAGTGAGTAACTGCTTGTATTCTGCCTGTGAAGTTCCGGGTTTGATCTCCAGTTGGATCAATGGATTCTCACTGCTGATGGGACCCAACCAGGTCGAAATAGCTGCCAACCAGTGCTACCTAGCTTTTCAGTTCATGCTTCATTTGCTATATACATTACGAATTCACCGTTGAAATAACTGAAAACGAAGGGGTTGAGATGAGAGAGATAAACAGCAAAAGTCCGAGAATAATTATCTCATGACATGAGCGTTTGTTGATTAGGTAAAACGTATTCAGCTTGAGGTCTTGATACGTGTAGGACTTGATCTTCAACCTGGTTTCAGAAAATGAGGATAAAAATAAGGCATGCATTGTGTGAAAACTTGTTTCTAACTTACCGTCAAGTCTTTGCCCTGACTTTGAATCTGTTTTGCACATTCATTTAGACAGCTCAAAGTCGTCTCGTAAAGTTCGTTCGCATTTAACTCAATCCATCCGGAAGCTGGATAGGTTGGCGTGACGGGGATTTGATGCGTGGCGACCACATTGCCGGTCAGAGCTGAGAATACGATCACTCGGGAGCTACTTGTTCCCTGATCAATACTCACCACATGAGGCTCTTCCGTAGCTGATACACTTGTATTGACTTCCATTGATGCGGAAATTTGATTCTACAAAATGAGAATAATGTTGTTTTTGCTGAGCTCAGCAAACATCCCGGGGAATTACATAATTATCAATCGTGAGATTTCAAGCATTCCCTTGTGGCGAGACTTAATCACAACGGGTAATGTGAGAACCGTTTACTGCCAAGCAATATGATTTTGGTGGAACAGAAAATGGAATGATGTAACCAGCGTCCGTCACAAGTGATTTTCAGTCATGTGTGAGTATAATTTGCATTCGGTGTAAATGCTTGTATTGTTGTGGTCAGTAGTCGTTCGAAACTGACTATCAATATATAAATTGGGATTGTGAAAAGTGCAGTAGCCTCGGTGGGTTTCGAATCCACGCATGGAAGTCGTCTACGCTTATGTACAGCGCACGCTCTACCAGCTGAATAAAGAGGCCAAACCGACAGTACTGATCTTTCCACATTCGAATTTACCCATCTGTAGGTTGGATGGGTATCGGGCGCTCCGTCATCAACCAATGAACGTCCAGTCCCTTTGATTTGGAACAAGTCTTCAGACATCCCACAAGCACACAGGATAGTTATTGAAACGGCCCGATGGTAGATCGGCATTCCTCATAGTTAAAAAAGCGAATCCTCGCGAATTCTGTGGGAATCCAATAACCGCTGCTTAGTGCAGGCAAACTACTCACAATTGTGAGTAGTACCTCACAACATTGGTTGTTTTCACTGGACTAACATGTTTGGTGGTTTAGTGATATGGAACAGTCGGTACACATTAAACCAACTGAGATCTCACATTTGTGTATCGGACAAAAACTGTGCTGAAGAGAAGCAATGATTGAAATGTAAACATAATATATAATATATATAAAATATAAATATATAAAAATAATGGAGTATTCTACCATTGCCAGGAGCTTCTGACTGAGCTCCGTCTTTCAGAGCCCGTTTCTGAACGTTTCAAAGCGAGTTTCGAATCAGACATTGAGTGAAAGACCTGGAAACCAGGCAATGTGTAAACAGTACCAGTCAGTCACTTAGGAATAAACAACACAGACTATGCCAGGGCTATTTTGTTCAGTGGGTTTCCCCTTAAGGAAGAATAAAATCCACTGGTCTCTGGGGTAGAACTCTGGCCACAGTCCGCGATAAAGACTGATGGTACCGTTCAGTTCAGCCATTTTCCGGTCCCATTCGAAATAGCTCGACGAAATGAAAATCTTTGACGAGCTTGTCCTGACAATAGTGCAGATAGCTCAATGGAAATGTCATGCACTAGGGATGGTCCATCTGTTTTGACGAATCACATAGAGAATTGGCCGTACATCCACCCGATAAGGGATCTGGTGCCATTGTTACGGATATGACCGAATACAAGGAGAAAATGGATTCAAGGCTCAGTGATCAATAAAAGTGTGTGCTTGAGGAGAATAGGCCACAGGATCCACACGAGCTTGAAAAGAAGATATCTTCCGTGATACAGTTTCTACTAGAAGGCAAATTTATTAATGAAGCCATCGCCGGAAAACTCAAACTAATCAGTACACAAATGCCACAAATGAATGGTTTACCAAAAGGGCATAAACCTGGTATACAACTTCGTCCAATAATGTCCATAAGAAATTCTCCACAATACAATATGGTCAAGTGGCTCGTGAAAAGATACTGGAGCCGGTAAGGAAATCGATTGTAAAGTACTCCTTGAAGGATAGCTTCGAATTTACAAAGGTTTTCGATGAACTAAACATAAATGGCTGTTATATGGCATCTTTCAATGTCGTTTCTTTGTTCACCAACCTTCCTGTTGTGGAAACTATACAAATCATCTGTGACTACGTACTAGAGAAACAAATACACTTGGGTATTCCTCTATCGGTTTTGGAACGTCTACTAGTTCTGTGCACAACGGATGTACACTTCAGTTTTCGAGGGCGGAGATTTAAACGCGTCGATTGGGTGGCTATGGGCAGCCCGTTGGATCCTATTCTAGCCAATCTTTTCATGGCTAGTCTGGAGAAGAAAGCCAGTACGGCACTGTTCTGTACAAAAGGTACACCGATGACACGTTTATAATCACCCGGAGGGCCAGGGAGACTGAGGAACTGTTAGCTGAATTGAATTTACTTTACAAGGACATACAATTCACTATAGAAACCGAAGAAAACAATACACACCGATTTCTGGATAGTGTTATTGGTGGAAGGCCGAAAGGGGCTATTTCGAGGTATGTGCATCAAAAATCCACATGGACAAACCAGTATATGTACTTTTTGAGTTTCGCACCAATCCAGTACAAAGGAGGCCTCGTGCGTACACTGTTTGACCGAGCTAGGAAGCTGTGCACTTCACATAATGTGGAAAGTGAGTTAATTCGGCTCTCGGAAGCTCTGAAGCTCAATGGCTACCCAGCAAAGTTCATACAATTGGTTAGCGAAAAAGCCGAACCCAAACCCTCAGAGATGATAGTACCGAAATGCGACGTCACCATTCAATTCCCTTTGAAAGGTGATGATGTACGTCAACTCATACGAAGAGGGCTGGTGGCGACTGTAGGTCGCACGTATTTTGCTGAAAATCCGGTCGTTCGCTTCTCAACAACCCGGATTCCGAAGCCCCTGGTGAAATCACCGCTTCCTCTCTCTGCCAAAGCGCATGTAATCTGTGAATTTCAATGTAGGTACGGAGATACCTACGTGAACAGAGAGGCAGCTGCGTACCCGAGTGGCTGAACACATACCGGGATGGGTCGAAGGTGAGCCGGTGAGATTGAGCGCTACACAAACTACCAGGCCATCAAGCCAGTCCCACAGAGCACCTGCACCATCAATTGCTCGCTATCTGCTGCAGATTGGCCACCAAGCTGATCGTGGGACTTCGTTTCGGATTGTTTACACAACCTCGAATGGACGGCTGCCAAGATTTGCAGAGGCCATAGCAAGCAAGCCCCTGCTGTGTCAGCAGAAGGGGGTCTACATCAGTCTGGCATTGCCCTGGTAACCACGTAGGCGGAAGAGTGAATTGATACCATGCTATATTATGAACAGCTGCGATATATAAACTGATTTATATTCTGCAGTAACCACCAGCTGAGATGCAGCGAAATGATTCCGGAATTAATTCGTGCTCGCTCGCAGTGTTGTGTTCTCTGTTCAAGTTCATTTCGGGAAATAATTATTTCAAATAGGAGTAACTTTCACGAAAAGAAGAAACACACACAAACAGCTAAAACATTTAATTGGAGCAAAACCACTTAAAAACCATGAATATACAAAGCCATAGAAACAATTTTCCACTTTTGGAGTCGGTGATTTCAATTACATTAGTTTTAATAGTGAAATAATTCGTAGCGATGCGCTAAAGATCGATTACGATGGCGAATCAAAAACCAACTTGTGTCTTATTGGGGGCAGAGAGAGGAGCGATAATGAGGTTTTATTTTCAGAAAATCAATAAGACAATAAGCATGCGGATGTTAGAGATTTATTCACTCAGTTTCTGATTAACGAACACATTTGTACTGTAAAGAAAACAAGTCTTGTAAATCGCTTTATCAGAATATAGCGCCCAGTTGCCAAACACAAATATCAAACACGCAAAACGTGTCTCTCACGCTTGATTATCACAAAACCACAGTCTGAAGCGATTTGAATGGATTATGGGCAACATTTCGTTCTGATCATATCAAACTCACCAAACTCTGTGGTTTGCACGAACGACTACAGATGTGTTAGCATATATCTGATTTCGCGGATCCAACTACTTATATGGTCACTCCCACAAAAGCAAACTGGATTTTTTGTTTCTGATATCAGACATGTGTTTGTGTGTGTTGCGGTCTGGAGTGCCGTGATCAACAGTCTCGTGTGACTTCATTGCGCAACAAAACGAAAAAATGCAATTGATTGCAGCTAGTTAACACACACACACATACCACAAACGAACAGAGATCAAACAGTCGCTGGAATGGGTCAGGGCCGAGATGCGGTTTCGAGACAAGATAAAAGCAATTGGAATCGGGAGCTCATCACGTGACCCATGAGATCCGCATCCAGACTGACCCGATTTGAAATTAAAACGTGTTTCTTTGTATTTTACCGCTGAATAAACTACACTCGCTGATGAATAGAATATCGCTGGCTAGTAGTAGTAGTATTTAGTTAAGTGGTTGTCACATGCCAGTTCGTATTCGGTTAGAAAACAAAAGGCTCACAGATATTAGCTGATCTGTGTGATATATAAGTGTGCAACATCGCTCACATTTTGGAAATCCATTTCAGTTTCCAATATCATACTTTTATGTTGTTGACTATAGTTAAAGCGTATTCCTCATTTTTATCTCCCATTTCCACGTTCTTAGTTCTCTTCTATCATCATTTAAGTTTGCTTGACTTTGAGTGTTGTGATAAAATTTGTAGCAGTTCGAAAGTTACAACTCAGATTTCGAAAATACTTTCATGCAAAGCAGCATGAATTTTCATCTTTCTAAAGAATGATTGCTGTTTCATGACTTTGTTTAATAAGTTGAACACAGGTATTTCAAATAGCTCATTACTTTTAATTCAGTACAAGCCAATTCATGAAAATTTTCTAGCTTAAATAACTTGATAAATTATTTGGCTACAAACTACTCACAGATGAAGGTTATTGTATCTTCTGGCTTGAGGTTGATAGTGGAAAACGGTTAAACTTCATCAATTTTTTTCACATTTATGCAATTTCTGGAGGGGTCAAAACCAGTGTCAAATTCATTCAGTTACAGACCAGCAGTTGGGAATTGAGTGCAATGGAAAACCATTCCCTACGTTAGAAACAGGGATAAATTAGCTGCCTCGACAATGGTTGTCAGTGATTGGGGTGTGGTACGTATCAGAGGAAACTGGTAAATCCTGTTGCACAATCAACTTGGTGGATTCCATGCGAAAGCGACTACCTTCAGTGCACCAAAATGAGGAAGGGCAAATGGAACAGGTACTCGGTGAAAGCACAATACCTGTATCAAGTCTATCTGTTTTTGATAAATAAATTCTGATGATTCTGAGCCTTTCTTATTTTACAACTGATGCACCAGAACCCATCGTGAAAATTGAGAAGTCGTACCTTTTAATGACATTCGGCTAATAAAAGCAAAAACATAAATAGATCTTGTCGCAGATACGGTGCATCTGACGTGGGGCAGTTACATATTCCATTCAGTGAATGAGTCTGGAAACGCTAAGCGTGTCAGGGTGTTGCACGAGTTTGGTCAACACATGCACACCAAAAAAGCAGAAATAATGTTTGTTTGTATTTAAATGCGGTGGAAATGTTTGTGCTAACCGACAGCTATTTCATCCTATTTGGGACTCGTCAGCAGTGGTTACTTTTTGTGCGGCTGTCAGGACTCGAATCGCGAATATTTTGGGTCGGGACTTCAAACCCTTACCTTTGAGCTACACGGTCGACGGTTATCGCCTTATGCGAATGCTCAATCATTTAAGATGGTCAATGTTTGAATTAGCCCATTCGGTTTTGCACAAGCACCAAGTACTGTTGCTGATGAATGAAACCCACACCGAACATCATCAACAGTGCCTGGTGCCTGTGAAAAACCGAATGGACTAATCCAAACATTGACCATCTAAATTTGTTTGTTTGTTTTTAAATGAAACTAAGGCTCATTTAAAATAAAATCCCACCCATTATTACCGCATCCCAATTCACTCCACGCCTTAGAGTTAGTTGCAAGCATGGCATACAATTCACGAACCGATTGATAAGTTCAGTCACTCAGTCACGTGTGCGTGTTTACTTTCAGTATTCTTAACCGATGATTGAAAGAAAATCAACTGACACTTATGAATGAATAGGGGGGGGGGGGGACAAGTTTTATCCGGTCACTTCATTCAATTTCCGATAATCATGCTTTTTCCACTACTGACGGCTCGGCTGACATCTCCCCGTTGTCTCCCGCAGTGTGCGTACGTTCGTATTGGAGCCGTGTCTTAACGAGCCTTACCCGCTAACAATGTGGTGCTGTCTAGCTAAGCCGGATACGGTGGGTCTAGAGATCAAAGCCTGAACGGAGTGGTGTTTATGCACCACTCATGAGCTCTAGTAAAAGCGAAACTCGAGTCTATAGTGCTTCCGAGTGTGTGTGTGTGTGTGTGTGTGTGGTTTTTACTAGAAGCACAGAGGATTGTGTGTGAAGGTGAAATCCGAAGGATGGTCAGTTCAAAACCGAAGCTGGTCGTGCCGAAGACAAGAATATACGACTTAGTCTAACGCATTCGTGAGCAAATTGGCCTTGGTGGCTAACTGAAAACTTCTGAGTTAAACCTAGAGTTAGCAGCATACTTTGCAAAAAAATATCATACAGAACAGTATTGTGTACCAAACAATACTTTGTCATCTTTATCCGTGACAGCTTTTCTCGGATTCTTCATATCCCATCAACTGCCTCTTTTTCATTTCACTCTGTCAGAAGCATCCATAAATCGAGCTGAAGTGTGATTTCACTTGAGAGACAATAAACCCAAAATAATCAACTTACAATAAGTTCCATTCCACCAATCAGATGCAACGGTTAACAGCCAGTCAGGTTTCAGTTAGTAGTTATAGTTGGACGTTGAAAAATAGGACTTAATCGGAACATTACTGAGAATGATTCAAGACAAACCACTGGCTGTGTGCGTCATTTCTGACCAGATTAATCAGTTGTAATGAGTAAAGTTGTGTATAATCTTATCCAGTGAAAGGAGTGAAATAAAACCCAAACAGTTGTAATTTACGGATTTATCTAGAGAAAGAAGATATTCAAAGAACAACAAAGATTTATGACAATATTTTTAATTTCTCAGGCACACCGTACAGAGAGACGCAGCGCCAGAGTACAGAGCGATCGACAGAGTCAAAAGTAGCTTTCAGATCGAGAAAGACAGAAACAAGGGGTTTCAGAGAAAGGAGTGTCTATGCTGTAGAACGTTTATGGAGAGTGAAAATGTGATCTATTTCAACCTCGACCAAGTCAAAACCATCCTGATGCACTCTTCACGCGCGGTAGACAATTGAAGGAGTATAACTATAGCGAGAGGCTTAGAACACAATGATGGTTACCCTAATTTCTCTGTGATTTTCACAAGAGAACCCATCACCTTTCTTGTAAATCGATAAAATGACCGATTCACACCATTCTATTGTTCCCTCTTTCATATTGATCGATTTTTACAAGCAAGCAATTAAGCAAACAGCACTTAGCTCAAAGAGCACAGGACATGGCATGCACAATTCAAGCCATATATCCTCAGTGAAAGAATGAAAATGATCACGTGAACAGGGGTGTACAACAGACTATACAGTTTTATTAGCAAATTTCCGCGAGTTTCCAATTTTAACATATCATGTTAGGCTAAGCCCGTCCGCTTGTTCACAGGTACCGGGCGCTGTTCGTGATGGTCTTGGGTGTGTACTTCACTTCTTAGGAGTTTGTTGATTCCCAAAATGTTCAGAGTTTTTGTGTGTCCAACGTATTGTGTGTCTGTGGTTCACTGACTTCGAACATTTAGATTATTACTGAAACCGTGTGCTACTGGGACCCAGCGACAGCGCGTACCGCGTTTTTGTGTCTCCGGTCAATTCATTCATACGTTCAAGGTACTAACCGTCGATTGAGGTGGCGACTGCGCTGTGAGTTAGACAAACTATCAAACTTTATTAATTTAAATAAACTTTGTATAATTTCCCTGGTATTCTTTTCCCAGGACACTCATGTACTTGTAACCGAGACAAGTATTTTACTCATAATTGCCTGATGTGAGACTGTGGGTATAAATATAACCGATTTAGAAAAGAGTGTAATACGAAAAAAGTAAAAATACCCTATTATTACTGCTATGTTTTACTCCACTTATATCCGTTGCCTACTATTATGTCGCACAGTACTACATCACAGGTACACACCACGAGTGCAAAGAACACAAGATATAGCACGGTAACACTAGTAGCACACGGAACACGAGAACAGCGGACTATCACTAACTCCGTGAACAGATGATAGTTCTAGGAGCGGAAGATATCTAGGCGAAACACATGACGCACGGTCGGCTGTCAATCTCTCAGGCCTCCCAAAAACACGAGGGAGAGGACACGGCTTCAGCAGCCCGGGGTTTTAAGGCGTCGAACATAAGTTATAAACCAATTTAAAAGTTTCACTCTGAGGCTTATATGTGACTCACAAATAACATCGATCAATGCAAGGAAAAGATTGTACCAATCAATTGCACAGTGACCAAAGTTCAACCGGTCATAGGCCACGGACCAGACGGACGAACAGAGTGAACATTGCTGTACGACGCCATACTATTGATTAATCTCCACGAGATTAGTATTGATCCGAGATGACCCTAATTAGGGTCGAATGTGTTGTAGACTTGTTCAAGTTTTTTCACAGAAATAGAAAATATGCAGCCGGGCTTATCTTGGGGCGAATAGCAATGATCTTTGTCCTTACAATTACCAACTATTTAACTGATTGCAATACGTTTACCTGCCATCCACCAATTTTGGTTGCTACTCCGCCAATTCCCGTTCACGTATAAACAGTTTCAACATTTTGAAGGTATTTATCTGACGAATAAATGCAACTCATCGTGTGCACTTCCGGATCGAAACGACCGGAATTTCAGTAAATGATAATGAAAGATATATCACACTGCACAAACTGGTCGCTTTCAGCTGCCATCTCTCGCCGAATCAAATTGAAATTTGAATGAACCGATCACGAATCTATCCTCCAGTCTCACCATCTTCAACCACACCTACGTCGGCAGATCATAGGTAAAGCCCCTAGTCCTTGGCATAAAATACTTCTGACGTCCTGGTTGGCAAGATCACGCGAACTGAAAATAAAATAATCCACGGAATGTGTTAACAAATCGAAATGGAATGTGATTTTGCGGGTGTACTCAACGGAAGAAAAGGTTTGATCTGATGCTAGTGTGTGTGTTTGTGTGACAGAGACGGAAAGGTTGACAAAACATCTAACCCTTGTTCGTGTGTATGTATGTGCACGTGTGTGCGTGTGCCTTTGCAAACTGTCGGCAAGTGGTGCCAGACAACGAGCACCGATCTGATCCATGTGGCCTCAAATTTTCAATTGTATGTGGTTTAGGTCTAGATAGGAGCTTGAGAATAGGGTCACATTCTTGCTTTTGAGGAGAAGCTCAACTGTCATGAGCCAAATTGTGAAAGACTGGTTCGCGAAAGAAGAGTTCTGAACATTACTCTCTCTCACCCAGAGTGATGAATCTCATCGACATGACACACCCAGTTGCGCAAAAAATATTGTATCGTGTTTCCGTGGCGCCTTTATTCAGTCACGATCGGGAGTGCACTTCCAAATAGAGTAAAAGTAGTGATGGCTTTGAACTGACTGACTATCCTTCGGACTTCACGTTCGCGCACAATCCTCAGTTCATCCAGTCAACCATACACTTGGAAGTGCCAGCCTCGAGTTTCGCTCCTAATGTAGGAGCGCATTTTATTAGCTTAAACATTTCGTTCGGGAAATTTCTCAGCTTCACTTTAACAGAGTTGGAATTTCAGTGTTTCTCGCAACGCGTGGTTAGGCGAATTGCATCCGGTTATTGTGTTTCTAAAAATACCCAGCAAGAAATTCAAATAAAAGTACAGATATTTTATGAACAAGAACGATTATCTGCTAGTAAGGAATCCCGGGTATCATGCGCACCCTTTTCATCAACATTCGGCATTCCGTGCATAGATCACCGGACCTATAGATAAGCATTCCTTTTTACATCCCCTGGTAAATCAAAAGTTAGAGGATCAAAAACTAAGCATCAATGTGCAACTTCTCCAAAAAACATGAAAGTCCATCAAATTTGGTAACCAAATACCTATGAGTCACCATAGATAACAATCTACGGTGGTCCTCTCATGTGCTTGCTTGTGTTGATAGACTGCGTCGTTTATCTTTTCAAGTATGCAAGCTACGTCAATTCCGAGTCCGACATGAAACCATATGTTCTTTTGCTTATCAATGCATTTTTTCTGCCATACATTATTGTTCGCCCGTTATTTTCCCTGGTCTACTTAGAAAGGATTTCATTACTCTACGTCGCGGTTTGGTAATTATCGGCCGTGTTTCTCTTATTCCTTTAAACACGTTGATCACAATGTTGTGTAATTTGCGTATCATTTATTGTGAGAATTTCGCTCATAAGATACTCAACGATCCCAGTCATTCGTTCAGTCCCCATTTATCTGCTTGCTGTTCCCACGCTACAACCCGATCCAACTTTCGCTGCTAGCCCTCCCGCATAAACATTTATCGCAACTCAACGGTTCCCTATTTAGCTCGTATTCTCACTGACACGGCAAGGATCCGCATCGGACTAATCTTAAATCTACAAAGATGAACACCATTTAGTTTTATCATTGTTGGATACGAATTTTTATTTCATTTTTTTATCCCATTGTAACGGTGAACATATTTTTGATTGAAATGTAGGCATAGTTTCCTGCACAAGTCATTCATAATACAAAACAATACAACTTCGCGAAGCAAAAAACAATCGATATGTGTGGTTTATTTTAGACATTCCCGTGAAAATAATGCGTCGGACAGCGCTGCATCTGAAATGCAGCAAGTTTTGGGGGCGGGAATCGGTAAACCGATGTGGTAGGACTGAACTTGGAAATCTAGAAAGAACAGGGATAATGTGTGTGCTGAGATCAAATCAGTGTGATTGAAATAGAGGATGACAAAGCTGTCCGGACAGGCAACTGCTCAAAAGAAACAAGTTGCTCATTCGTGATTAGAAGTGCGGATTTCTTATGTTCCCATCAGCGGTATGTTTTAGCATACAATAAGTTTCTCTTCCGGAGGCCATGATATGGCAGCAGACGAGCAGTCTTCGAACAGATTAAATGGTATCTTTCTATGCACTTTCATTCGAGTAGGAAATGTTTATTGTTGTATTCACTCCTCTCCAAAGTGAGCTCACTAGTGTGCGTCGTAACTCATTCCTAGGTTCCATGTGCTGATTTTGTCTTTCAACGCAGACTTTACCTGAATTTATGATTTTTGGCTCGCGAACAATCATGGTGCCAACGCAACAACAACAACAATAATAACAGAAAACGGAGAAGTTGGAATATACAAGGCCGAGTGAAATGC
>UZAN01041891.1:0-17862 GCA_900618425.1 Echinostoma caproni
AATGACTGACTGGAGGAAATTTCTCACAAACACTCGACCGGTTTCGCGGTCCTTGCCGCGTGACAGGTATGCGTATCCGGTAATGTCCTGACTGGTGATTCCTACACCTGAACTTCCCATGTGGATTTTGTTTCTCGGACCATGTTTTCAGTTCTTTCAGTATTATGGATAATGCGTGAGTAGTTTATAGCCAACTGATTTATCTATTTATTCAAGCTAGAATATCTTCATCACTTCGCTTATTCACTGTGCACTAAATAAAAATAAATAATCAAATTAGAATAGCTATGCTCAAATTAATGAAAACTCATGGAACAGGGATCATTTATTAAAGAGGATGAATTTCCATCCTGTTTTGCTTAAAATATTTTCCCAATGTGAGCTGTAACTTGCAAACTTCTACAAATTTTATTGCAACACTCAAGGTCACGCTAATTGAAATGGTGATAGAATATGATTGAAAACATAGATGTGGGAGATAAAATCAGGAATAAGTACATTTAACCGACAGCGATCAATATACAAATGTGTTATCGGAGACTGAAATGTATTTCCAAAACAAATGTTGCACGAGTTATGTATATATATATATATATATATATGACGGCAACATATATATATATATATATCTGAAGCCAATAGGTAACTTATTCGATAGACGCGCAAATCTGATTACTCAGTTCTTGACTTGTTCAACTACTTCAGCGTGCAAATAAGTCCAATTGATCGAACGGACGAGTTGCATTTCATGTGGAGCAAAATCATGTCCAATTCCTTGAACGAGTTTCAAAACACTAAGCGTTGGGAGAAATAAATCGAAAATTCGACGATTTTGATGAATATTTATGGATGAGACAGTATTTTGCATACTGGAAATTACTTCGGCAAGGTGCCCTAATCAGTGTACATTTCCTCTTTTTCCTCTCACGCTTGTCTAATGCAGCATCAACTCTGGATTAGTTTGAACTGCTTTATTAATTATCTAAAACATGACTTCCCGCACAAATATATTATCTCTGTAGAGTTGCAATAACAGAACCGGAATACAAACAACTAAGGCTGAAATCGTCTGGAACATCTGACCGAAGTACAGCATGTTTCGATCCGCTTTGGTTGTTACTTTCGTTCTATCAGGCCATGCATGGGTGTGTGTGTGTGTGTGTGTGTGTGGATCCTATTTTCAGGTCAAGTAGATCAGGTCAAAGAACTTTCAGGATCAGAAAAAAATTAGTGAGTGAGTGAGAGAGAGAAAGAAAGAAAATTTGGTTGAAAAACAAGCAGAACTCGGGGAATCACAAAAGAATAAGGGTTGGGGTTACTAACCAGTTTTCTATCAAAGGGTATTTGGAGATGTGGTGTACTTTAGGTGACTTTACTCTGTTTGTTTTGTTTGTTCTCTAAGCTGGTTCGTCCCTTTCAGTATGAACTATCTTTCCTGAAGGGTTGCTCACGATCGCGGTCGAAAATAGTTGGTTGCTTGACAGAGAATCAATAGTGATCCGTGTGCCTTACAAGGCCAAATTGTGAGCAGGTTTCAATAAATCTTTTTAGGAACAAAAGGATTTTGTGTTTATTCATGCTGGGGTGGGAAACAAATATAAAAAGCTGCCACAAACGATTGCAAGATGGAATATTGGTTTATTTCCTTATTGACCAAACTCGTGTGATATCCGGATTTTCATCACATTTTTTCATCTCAATACTTTGTTTTTCCAGCCTCATTCACGAAATTGAATATGATATTGCCTCACATCAGACGCAACATATCTGATATAATACCCACTTATGTCACTATTAGCCACATGCCATAAAAATGTACAATGTCACGATTTTCACGACGGCTACTGGTGTATCAGTTGTAAAATAACAAATTCACAGTAGAAAACGTAACTGTAATTAATCTATTAAAACGACTCAGACTTTATACAGGTATTGTTCTTTCATCTCATCCATGTTCAATTTGCTCTTCTTCATTTTTGGGCACTGGAGGCGGTCGCTTTACTGTGGAATCCACCAAGTTGACTTTCAACCACAATATGCAAGTTTCCTCTAATACACCTCACACCATTTTCATTGGCGACCAATGGCGAGGTAGCTAACTTATCCCTGTTTCTGATAGAGGAAAAAGTTTTCGATTAAATTAAAATCCCAGCTACTGCACGGTAATACAACGAATTTGACATTGAACTTGACCCCTCTAGAAACTGCATAAATGTGAAAATATAATATTTATTTAGGTCTACCACCGACCTCAGGCGAGCTGATATACCGACCTTCATATGAGAAAAGTATGACAGTGACAGTTATCAAATATCTCCCTTATTAATGCAAGAAATTTTGCAATTTCCATATTGGCGAATATAGGAGATCAACAACAATGCGCTCAATAATCATATCCCTTCCAACTCGTTAGGCGCTGTAGATATTTAATTCTTTTGACAGGTAAAAAGAAATTAATTGGAAAACTGGCTCAGTAGATCAGCTTCAACAATATGCTGAATTACTCGTTGGCCACCAATGAGATAGATCCATTGCCAAATGGGTGGGCGATGCGATTTGAATTTGTTGATAAAATCAATACGCGCTATGTTTTGTCGGGCTTTCAATAACGGCTTCATATAACGTGGCCTCAACTTCATTTAAAATTGAGCCATCATTTTCCAAACGAAAGCGTGAGGAAAAAATGGCTAATCAGCCTGGATCATCCTCCAGATTGGTTTTGTGCAACTCTTCTCTGCTGCGATCAAATACAACCATAATCTTACTTTCAAATGGCCGGTTTTCTCCCTCTCGGTTTATGTCTTGATGGAAAAATTTCGTTGAATATGCAAAAAATTGGACTTAAGTTCACATCGAAGCGCTTCCACAAGACACCAACTGAGCCATTGGATTTACACGTCTCTCGTCTAAATTGCCTATCGGCTTCAATTGTATGCCAAAACCTTTTGAAAGTTTCATTCGGTTTGGGCATGGTGACACTACAGGACGCTTGTTCAACGAGACGCACAACTCAAGGTCAACTTTCGAAGATTAACTTGTGTGTTTCTTGGACTGTGTTCTCAGTTCTTTCCATACTGTTTTGCTTAAAATGTTTTCCAAATCAGAGCTGTATTTTTCAAAATACTACAAATTTTATCACGACACTCAAGGTTGCGAACAGTTAACCGGTGACAGAAAAGAACTAAGAACATAGATGTTAGAGATAGAGTCAGAAAAACGGATTTCCAAAACGAGGGTGATGTTTCACGAGTTTAGTCAACGCCTGTATATGTACGTAAGTGTAATTCTATGTCTGTATGTGTTTCTATCTATTTATCTATCTATCTATCTATCTATCTATCTATCTATCTATTTATCTATCTATCAAACAATCAATTAACCAATCAATCAATCTATCTGTCTATCTATCTCCCTAAAATTTATCTAATTCATTAAAGTATGTTTTGCTGTCAACGATAAATGTTTCATGGGATTGAGAAATTTATTTTTCTTTTGCAAATTAAACAATACCTCGCTATCTACAACTACATATTCAGTTGTAAAATTATTACGACTTCCATAAACAAGTGATTGATTCCAAGTGGAAACAAACCGTCTCCTTTTTGAACAAGTAACATGTAGAACTCAGAGTGTTCACTGTGAATTCCCGTAGCGGCCGAAGATCGACAAGTATGGTAGCTCAGTTGTTCTCTCACACTACGATTCCACAAACCATTTGTGTAGCAATTAGCTTTGGTTCCTAGTACAGTCTAATTGAGTCTTTCGCGAGAACAATCTATGTCACCACGCCTTGTATAGCTAGTCTCACGGAACAAAGGAAACGCGACAGAAGACGCACCCAGTGAATGTATGGAACCGCGGATTTTTGGGGTACAAATATATTGTTTTGAGAAACATACAGAACAATATCATAAAGTACAAAAATTGGCTCAAGTCAACAGTTTTCTCGATCCAAATCCCGCGGTCGATTTTTATAGCTAACCAGATTTGAATCCATTTGCAGACAATGTTGTGTGAGTCGTTTGTTTTAAACATTTTTTGTTTGCCCCATCGCTATTCACTCTTATTTGTTTCTTTTTCAGAGCAAAGAAAGTGTAAATCTACTGTTCAGTAGTCTACTATAAGTAGTATATGCATCCTCAATAACCTCACATGGTTGGACTTGCAATTGTTATGCAATTTCAGAATTGTTTAAATCTTCTAAATTATTGATAAGAAGAATTCATATCAGATAACTTAATCATTTATTACCCAATGCACTGTCGACGGAATCAGGCAGTACGTGGCATTAAAAAAACATGTCTTACTTGATAAAATGCCGAAGTGTTTCAGGTGTTCTTGAGTGTTTGCAATCACAAAGAACTAAACCGAGTCCCCCAGGTACCATGCTTCGTGGTTTTTGTATAATGCGAATATACCTCGAGTAGCACCGCACAGTACAGTTGAGACGCATACGCAGTAGGTTATTTCCGCGGCTCTCGGCAACGGAAGATGAGTCGAGGTCGAGCGGGCTACGGGGGGGGGGGGGGGNGGGGGGGGCGGTGAAACTGGACAACGGGGTGAGGCCGCGAGGAGGGGATTGATGATAAAGCTACACGATAAAAAAGAATCAAAACGGCTTGAACACAAACGATTTTGTGAGATGCAAACACACATTGAAATCTTACTGACGTGAACTGCTAACAGTTGTATTTACTATTAGTATGTGCTGCAGCAGAATGCCCCGATTGTACACAATGTAATGAGCTAATTCAATTCCATAAAATTCGACCTTCTAAAAGAAAAAGTGAGTTATGCGACCCTTTAACTACATTTGGAGAACTGTTTAGTCAGCCTGGATCAGATCCGCACTACTTAGAGGCTTGAACGAATAAAAGCAAACGGCCACCTGGTGGCAGTCGAATATCATCATTCTATCACATAACGGCGTGATGATTTTCACTGTTCAGCTTTCCACTCTCTAGTCTATTCACTCCATTAAAGACAATAGTGTACTCGGCTCAGCTGCACCCCTATGACCTCAAACCTTCTAGCGGATGGTTGCATCAGTCCGGAGACTGTGATGGCGACAGAATGAGCGGAGAATCAGCGGCTTCAGTGCCTGAGATTGGATTTCATGCACGAAAAAGATCTAAGGGGCATTTGGGCAACACCACTGAAGGTAGACAGCACAGTGAAAATGCTAAACATGATGTGAAGCCTAGTGAAACGTGCAATCGCTCGTCATGTCACCATTTAACTGGAAGGGATAAATGGTACAATCGGCGAGGTTGGTTTGTGTAACTAATTTATCCCCCAGTCAGGAAGAGTCTCTGTTATTACCGCATGCAAATTGCAAACACTGACTGCCGTGACTGAGTAACCGACTACTCTCTCTCTGTACGCACCAATTTCTATGCACTCCAGCAGTTTTCAGTCAACAAAACGGATGTGAAACCAGATGCCCGACCAGATGGCAAGTCCATTTAACAAAATGGTCATCATGACCCCAATTAATGCTGTCACTCTCGGAACAAGACTACCTTCAATCAAAGCTCTTTCAGGAAAATATCGTAAGTAGAACAATGTGAAGGTAATGACACTTGGGGCTTGAACACCCGAACTAGGAGACAGTAGATTGGAGACCTGTTTATCACAACCCAATTACCACTATGTTTTGCACCGCGCTCGGTCGGTATTGCCAAAATCACATTAGTTTAAATGTGACTCAACAAACAGAAAGTTCATTGAAAAACATAAATATGATGAATTCGTCGTGTAAATGAGGCGTAAGCTAAAAAGCTGGGAAGCACTGAGAACAGCTTATTCAACCTGGTTGAGTCTCATCAGTAGTGCTAATCAATCGACCCAACAGGGGATCGAACCCGGGACCTCACAAGCACAGCACAAGCAAACTACCCACTCTCATGCAATAAATAGTTTATGTTAAACCTACTCCCCGATACTGTATAGGACATATGATATATCTGCCCGTGCTTTTGGGTAGATTTTTTTATTTGCGGTTACCAAACGAGTGCCCATGCCCATGCACTAGAGCTCGAAAACCCAGTAACTTTCATTTTGTATCAAATCAGTTTGTACACCTTTAGCATATTTTATGCGGGCTGGAAATGTGTGGGATTGTTTCTATCTAAGTCGTTGGTGCAAACAGAAACTGCTCTAAAAGTAATGCACGCACGCCCGCTTGCACACCCCCCGTCGTAGGTTATTGAATTGTCTCTGCTCCGAATAAAAACCGAAATACGAAATTTCGTCAGATTATCTTTTATTTCAACGGTAATTTATCGAAAAACACCACTTTTACGTCAACAAAACCATTGTATCCCACAAGGACCTCATACATCGGACCCGGTTCTTAAACAGATGCTCTAGTCATACCGAGTAGGCACTTCAGCACATCAACTGACGATCGTGGTGAATCCGTGCTCGACAGACTGGTGCAAGCTACATTCATGTGACACTCTGGTAACAGTGACCAGATGCTCGCGTCATTCTCAGTGACCTTGCAAAACGAAGACATCCAAATGTAGGTCACTATAAGTCATTGTCAGCTAGGGTGCAGTGGTAGAGGCCTACTGATAACGCGTCATTAGACATTATGCTTTTGGTGAGCACTTATAAGACTGACAGACGGTGACCCGATATTTGAAGCGAAAGTAGTTAAAAACCAATCATATGCGGATTGAACGCCAGAAAACGCTCTCGAGAAAAGACAAAGGCATATTTTTATGCATTGGTCATGTATCAGAAATTTCAAAAATGATGTCTCAGTTAAACTTTCCGATGCAAACGCTACAACGTACGCTAAACCGATCCCTTGAATGAAATATAAGAAGATGAAAAGTTCCGTAGCTGTACCAGGTTTCCAAACAAAACAAAATGTTCGTTATGTGACGAGATTTATGTCAACTGATATAGGATTGATATGATCTACCTTAGCCGTGAACAAAAACACAACTAGCGTGATCTGCTGAAAGAAGAACAGTGCTCCAGTCATCGGATTAACCATTGAAACACTGTGTGATTGTACGGAGAGCTGTCTCGAGTAACGGGTCAAATGACTTCACTCTACTGCTCGGGGTGGAGGGTTCTGACGCATATATATATACATATATATATATATATGTATATATATATGTATATATGATAGTTTTGTAAACAACGGTGTTGATTTTCTTTGAAGCCATCCAAAGATAACAGAACTTTGAACGGTATCAACAATATCTTTCCGGATATCAAGTTCACCGTGGGAACAGAACAAAATGACAAATTGGCATTCCTCGATGTCCTCGCAACAAGATCATTGTCTGGCCCTCTATATACTATACAGAAAGAAGACCCTCACGGATCAAAACCCTGGATACACCAGCAATCACCCAACCTGACACAAGAAAAGTTGCTTTCGGACACTTTTCAAAAGAGCCAAAAAGCGCACGGCAGCACTGAAAAGTTGAGGAAGCAAGAGAAGAAATACCTCTGTCAATTACGTCTACGCCACGGCTACACTTGCAACTTCGTCCAACGGACAGTAACTTGAACACCGCAACACACAAGAACAAACGGACAACCCAATAAACGAATACTCCAACCGTATGTAAAGAATATTTATGAAATGACCACGAGAATTCTGAAGGCACACAACATTCAAGGCGCCCACCACCCTGCGGAGAATCTTATCGAAAACCAGGAAACAAAACCAGGAAAAAATCAAACAAACAAGGAGAAAACTGATAACTCGCGTGCACTAATACAAACTGGCCGTCAGAAGACACGATGCGCTCTCACTCATCTCAATTCACGAGTACCAAGAAGGGCACAACTTCGATTTCGAAAACATCAATGTGGTCGATCAGGCCCGCACCAAGCACGCAAGAGAATTTCTGGAAGTTTGACATTCATCGAAAAACTCGATCAACCGACACAATGACCTCGATCAATTCTACACCCCCATGCAAAAAAAGGACCAATCAACACAAAGAAGGCGGGTCGTGTCACACTTCACAACAGTACAATAGTAACACTTAAACTGATCGATCAATGACCAGCCGTCAGACTGCTCGTGTCCACTTCATCCCCTATCGGCACAAGGCGAACAAATATCAGCCAACCAGGCAGCACCACGTCTCTGCATCACGCAACGATCTATATGAGGAAAGGGACACTCGTAAGCGCTCCCTCAGTTACTGCATTAAGAATGTCACCTCGATTGGTGATGAAACGTTTGCAATATGACTGTCAACTTCGGCGAACAACTAAACATCATATACATATATATATATATCATGATAAGTAGTGTGTGAATGACTGGACAAACTTTCTCTGGTTTCCCGGTTTCGCGGATCTTGCCGCTCGTCAGGTATGCATATCCGTTAATTACATATATATATATTTGAATTGTAACAAAAACATCTGGGTCATTATTGTCAACAAGGTGTACCAACACTTCAGAGTTTGTACCGAAAGGAACGACTTAGAATCCTCATTGATGAGAAAGTAGTAGAATATCAGAATGGACATGGTTAACATTCATATTGTGAATATGCCGAGCTGATCATTTGTGCTTACAAAACTTCGTTTGTCTATGGATTGGACAATGGAACAGACTAATGGACAGAGAAGTAAAGAGAAAACACGATAGTCGAAATATCGAAGTCAAAAGTTGTTGGGATCACGGATAAATCATGCTCTGTGATGGCCCTGAGCCAGTTAAGCGGGAAAGCTTTTACTGTATCTGACAGTGCACCACTTATTCTTGTCCCGCGACTTGTTTTCCTACTATTCCCGTCAAAACAAATTGCAAAACTGTCAGCACTTAGTGAAAGCTCCAGAAAAATGCGCTCGATAACGGAGAAGTGTTTTATACTCATAGGATTGCACACAGCCTAGATTATTCTCGCATGAAAAATACGGGAAAACAGATGAATCCAATGGACCAATCAAAGTGCAGTTTCTTGTTCGTTACTTGGGCTTCCACCAATCCAGTAACATCAAGAAAACAGTCGCAATTACCCACGCTGCGGAATGGTCAAATTCCATTTTTCAATGGAATTAAAGAAGAAATTGGATTTTCTCCAACATGTTTTTAAGAACTGCGTTTTGCCAGCACAGATGCCACAGATGCCACCTTCAACGTTGTAAAATATCGTTGCACATGGCATTTTGATGGGCTTTACTGCATCTTGTTCAAGACTCGGAGTGCATTGTCCTTCACCTTGTGTTACATATCAATCAGGTGTATTCTTAAATTTTACTCGATGTGGTTTGTGATCTTCGTGTGTATATAACCCAGTCGATGTATGATGATCATCAGTGTGGGAAGCACAATGGCTCATTACGTTCATTACCTAATATTTCGAGCAATGATAGTCTCAGATAATCATTTGTGAAGAGGTGAGTCGGTTCTTTGTTCAGTGACTCCCTAGACTGGATGCAGCGGTCAGTGCGCACCGAGGGCGAGGAGGTCTTTCGGTCACACGAGTAGCTGAACGCATTTTTCGGTTGCAACTCGGACAACAACAACAACAACAACAATGAACTTCTGGTCTGACGGGGATAAATACACCGCACATTACACAAAACAGTGACATTATTGGCAAACGACGCTAAAATCTGGAGAACCGTAACATACATCTAGAGGACTATCTAGCACTCCAACAAACAGTAAATTCAGCCAACTGATGGTCAATCGCCAATGACATCGAATTCCACGTTTCCAAATGCATAGTTATTTCCGTGCGGCATAAGACTCGTTTATTCTATGTTCTGGGGAACCAATTACTACCGCATACCACTGACGAAAGGGCTTTGGGAATTATGGTGCAAGAGGAAATAGGATGTTCCACGCAGTGTGCCAGATCATCGTTCATGGCTATAAAACAGGTTGGACTACTCAAACGTGCTTTCGAGCAGTTCGAAATGACACTGTTCCCACGCTTGTTATCAGCATTCAGTCGGCCACATACGGAGTACGCCGTTCAAGTGCGGAATTCATTGTTGGGTTATAAAGGTTAGTAACAAAAGTGGTAAAAGTTATGCATAACACGATATACTCCGAAAGACTGCAAATACTGGGGCTTTACTTATCCCAGTACGGTCGATTTCGGGAGGGGTATCTGATCTTGATATACCATATACTGCATTAATCCAACCACCCTTGCCGTTCTATGCTGAATATATCTCAAAATGATCACCTCAGGGAGCTTTCCACTCAAGTTGAAGACCCAGAACAACCACCCTGATTGCCGGTATCACTCGTTTGCAATCAGAATGTACGCTGTATGGAATTCTCATCCATCCCATGTAGAATGTGCCCCTACAGTTGAACTACTCAAATCACAGCTTGATAAAGCATTGGAACACTTAAAATTTTGATATCCGTAAGTGATCATGCATATTATTTTATTATTTTCTCTTTGTAAAGTTATTCAAAATATGCTATAAAACTCCTATACGGCATGATATGCTTTAGCATTGTTCAATAAACTATAATAAACTTTCCTTTTGAATTTAATGTTCACAAATGTATCACACATTTTTTTGACCTTTTCAAATAGAAAAGTAGTAAACATCATAATGGTCGACGTGAAAGAAGCATATTCGGGCGTACTGCGAAAGGTATAAAAAGAATGGAGCGTATATTGTGCGGAGGAATTTTGTGTGACCGATAAGAATACGAACAGCACAGCTGTTTTTTTATTTTGCATCCCGGCCGGGGCTCAAACCGTGAACGCTTGTGTTGATATTCCAAATCCCAAAACACGATCGATCACAAAAGTGTTATTTGAACATAAAGTATGTAGGCGCTGTAAGGTGTACGGATTCCAGAGAGATAAATATTTTTTAGCTATTCATCTATAAGAGTATTGCTCCGTTCAGTTTTCACGTTCCCAAGATTTGGGTCCGTGGTTTGGTCCGAAGCAATTTGTATATTTTTGAAACCAGATTGTAATAGATCAAATCAAGGGTCAGCCCTAGTCTTCCACTGTTAGTTTGAATATATTACATAATTATGATAAACATAATCAAAGATTCCACTTTAAATGCAATGATACAACTTAAAAATGCCCTTGTTTTCACAGGAATGTGGGTGCCTTTCCGACCTCCGAGATGCGCAAATCAAAAGAATTACATACTGCTACATACCAGCTGAGACGTAATTCACATGTGTGACGGCGTTTCATTGTTATGGTAATTGTCAGTATTGCTTACTGGTTTGTATCTGTCGGGACCAAACTTCTCAACTTCTCGGTCATTAGCGAACAGATGCTGCATTATCCAAGCGTATTCCTGTTGATTGAGTCCATGGGGTTTCATAAACCGCAGAATCTACAAGATGTTATATTTTCATATCTTCAAATTGTTTTTTGGTTTTTAAGAGTTCGTTTATTCTAGTTTTTTTTGCCCATTTGGACTTCGTACCAAAACTGCCACCACCACCACTACTACTACTACTACTACTACTACACCGTGTCGAACAATTCATGAAAAAATCGCATTTATGACAAAGAATTCACTAGACGTTTATAAACCATAGTTCTTCGGGTAGCGGTATTCAGTCAGTCTATTCTGGTACTTTGGTACGCCCACTATGTTCTGTACATCTTGCAGCGCGTTCGAACCGATGGCCTTGGTGACCACAGAGTGTTTAGTTCTTCTCCCGTTGAAATAGTTACCCGTGGAAGATTAACTTAGCTGTCGCCTGACTTTTAAGTTTAGTTGGAACAACAGGAAAGATATATCCGGAGACTGAGGGAAGTGAACGACTCCTCCATGAGATCTGCCGTATATCCAACAAAAACCAGGAATGTTTGAGGAAAAAGACCACAAAACATACCACAAAATCCGATCGAATCGGGTTTATTTTGGTAGCAAAGTTCAGAACAAGTAAGCTGCTGACGAAATCGTCACCTCAGTGGTATTGATTTTAGTTTCGATAGGAGGCTGGCACCACCTTAAAAACCTGTCCGAATCCAACCGGTCGAAGTTTACGGGGTTAAAATATAATCATTGTTTTTTATGCTTTTTCTAAAATGCCTGAAGTGCCACATGACGCTAATTATAAGGAACTATTCAAGGCGGCTTGGACATTTGCTGATTATTTCATTTTATCATAAATTCATAAGAAAACCAGCCGGTCGGTGTGGCGCGAAATGTCTCAACTCTGTCTGTTCACCACGGGAGCAGATTATGAGCGATTTTTCTTGTGTACCGAGCTAAATTTTAAAATAGTTCTAACTGCAAAAAGCGATTATTTTAATCTTTTTATGTGACCAATACAAATCTGTAGTTTCAACAATCTTTCAGGTACGGTTTTTGAACAGATATTTCTCTTTTTGTCTTTTACCCATTTCAGATGATTCTGTAATATGGTATCGATCCCAGACTATCAAATCATGATATCACTTTGTCTATTTTGCTTCCAAATCAATACAACTGTCTCAGTTTCAGGACGGAATTTAAATTATCAGGATGCTACTCGATCCGTTATCTTTATTTTCTCTTACCAGTTGGAGTTTCTCATTTCCGTAGTCTTCACATTGTGGTGACCTGAACTTTTGTCTCAGCCACGAACCAAGAGTTAGCTTGCCCGCGTTAATCGCTCCGATCAAATACGGTTTGTGATGACAATCTACTAGAAAATTGGCTCGCAACGGTTTTCCAAACCATTGGTTGTTGCTGTTGTGGATGGTTTTGTTTCGAAATGATTGAAAACGATAGGTGATCCAATGAGTTTTGAATGCAAGTTTTTAACAAATTTTTACCACTAAACATTTAGCTCACGAAACCAGAACTCGCATAGAGTTTTCTAATATTATACCGGGCACCTCGGCCCCTTCATATTTGTCAAATCATTATCACTGTTTTAATAAAACTGCATGCTATACAGTATAGATTGAAAATAGTGGAGGACCTTGTTTTTCTGCAACAATTGTTTGATTCCTTCATAACAACAGTCTCTCTCGCGCGCGCACGCACGCACGCAAGCTCGTTCTCTTGTCAGACATGTGAAGGAAAAGAACTAAGGCATCAAACACGTGTCAACTTGACACTGAGTTCTGCGTTAATAAATACAAAAGAAACAATTGAACTCGTCGTTTTAATGCCTTGGAGAAGCTACATTCGGTGTAGATGGTGATCTGCTTGTGATCAGTCCACACTAGTTGGGTGATTGAATTAGAATTCAGCTGCAGAAATAATTTTGATGTTGGCAAAAAGATTTAAACGACTGATCAGGTCTGTTCAATTTTCACCGTTAGGTACTACGGCCAAACGCGGAGGTCCGAATTCATGCATCTTATTTGGTTACCGAAGGGGAAATACCGGATTCCGGAAAATCATTAAATTTCACCGGAGGTCCACACAAGAGACGCGTGTAGCATCACCAATGGCAGACTGCAATGCGATAATTTGTCATGGCACGGTTACCTACAGATTCCTCGGTGTGGACTGACCATTCGAGAGTCGCAGATGCAACCACTGTGTATCTGTTGGCTTGACAGATGTCTTTTCTACAAATTTTCCCATCGAGCTTTGGCCAAAACCCACAATCCTTTAGCCTTGACTTGTAATCTTTTAGCCGAAATCTGCAATGCTATAGCCAAGACCCACAGTCCTTTAGCCTCGACGCACAAACTTTAGTCACTTCGCAGTATCGGAATATTGGGAAGTCAATGAATGCTGAAAAAAATTATTTTCTATAAATGTTGATGTTCTAAAGCTTGGGTAAGAAATAAGGAAGTTTGGGGAGTAAAAATCTCAAGTGTAACCCAAATGATATTGTTTTGCATTCACAGGCTTTGAAATAAATCAAAAGGTATATGCGTGCCGTTTCCTATATCCATTTAAAGTGAACTCTGTTCTTGAGATGGAGATACATTAAAAGGTCGAGGATAATGAATACTGCTTACCAAACACCCCTTTAGAGCACCGTTTCCCAAAAAGCTATTGACAAAACCCGTAATAATTAAGCCTCGACCACGGTAATTATGACATATGTTGCAGCGCTAATTAACTGATGGTAGTTATGTCGGTGTAATTTTATGAGCGGTTTATTCTCCTCAGCAGCGGAATTCACTTTCCAATGTAAAACAATCTATGGTTTGAGTTACACTTGAGATTTTTACTCCTAGGAGTATCGCGCGTTATACAGAAACACTGAACCTGTACGCGATGTGTCTAATGTTTTGACGATGCGGGACACGTCGGTTAAACTTTCTCCAATCAACATGTATTGCAGCAAAGCAACCCCCAAACCTTCTTATTTCTTACCCAAGCTTTGGAACATCAACATTTATAGAAAATAATTTTTTTCAGCATTCATTGACTTCCCAATATTCCGATACTGCGGAGTGACTAAAGTTTGTACGTCGAGGCTAAAGGATTGTGGGTCTTGGCTAAGGCATTTCAGATATTGACTAAAGCTTGATGGGAAAAGGTATAGTTGTTTGTATCAAAAGAATAGCTGCCTTCCCATGGTTCCCACAATTTGACTGTGATTTTTACTTTCATCCCGGTCTTAATCTGGTCCCGATTTGGCATGATTGAGGTGTTTCACTAAGTGGTTCGAACGCACGGAGCAGAAAATTCCGTATCCGAGTAATCCAAACGTCTCCTTTTTGATATAATCTTTTCATCAGATTTTTCGCATACGTCATCTTCGGGGATTCCCCAAATAGTTTTCTGTCAATCGTAGCAGCGGTATACAAGAAACAATAAGCTATTTGCACCATATAACAGCATTGGTAAGATTGCTAAAGCTTACAGTCGACTCTTCACAGACAACCACTCGTGGCATAAACGATAGAGGTTAATTAAATTGATGAATCAAAACCAATTTTCCTGAGAATATTTTTTCAAAATTATTCCATCAGGAGTGAGATTTAGCCACCCGAGTAGTAAAATTTATCTCCCACCTCAAATGTATTCTTGGACGGATGGAAGGGGATGACAAACTAAACTAAACTAATTGTGAACCAGCTTTTTGCAATTTGGGCTACTGAGCGGTGGTTTCCTACTCTACCCAGAGCGTCTAGAGAATCTTACGAATCACTCATTTCAACACCACCGACTTCGGGGGTGACCTAATCTGGACATACAATATACTGCATCAACTCAACCACCGTTGCCGTTCTATGCTGAATCTATGTCAAAATGATCACCTCAGGGGACATCCACTCAAGTTGAAGACCCAGAACAACCACCTTGATTGCCGGTATCACTCGTTTGTAATCAGGGTGTGAGGCGTATGGTATTCTCTGCTTTTTTACAGTTGAACTATTTAACTCGCTACTTCATGAAGAATTAGAATACTTAAAAATTCGACATCCGTGAGTGATCATGCATGTTATTACTATCTAATTTCTCTTTGTAAAGTTATCCAAAAGATTTTGTAGGAATCCTACAATGCATGATAAGCTTTGGCGTTGTTAAATCGCCCAGAATAAATCTTTGACTTTGACGTTCACCCGGATGACGATTCGTTACTAAGAGTTGGCAAGCTGACCAGTTTCAAACCTCTTATGTTCGACATCCTTTTTTGCTCTCAAAGCAAACCATAACATGTGGATCGCAGAATCTCACACAAAATAAGTCATTGGGCACATTCTCAATGAAAGCTACCTTACGGGACTTCCTAGCATTCCGAACAATCTGAGTGTTATTTTCATAGCCTTATACACGATGGAATGCATCATATTGTCCAATTAAGTTTCTCCAATCTCGTGTTTTTCGATCACCAATGTGACGATCCTGTACAGCACGACGTACTGAGCTGCTATGATCCAAAGGTGTTTTGCATAATACAATAAGATACAGGTGTCTGTGGTTTTGAACCGATTCTACCTCCACGAACCGTGGTCATCGCTCAAGTGTTTCTAACTCACCAACTATATGGGTATTTGCTATAAATTTCTTTAGTCTGATTCACCTTAGGTGAGCTGTACGACTCAACGCATTTAACTGAATGCTCACCTACCGTGAGCTCATCCATACCAGTTCGCACGGTGAACGAGATTAATGCACCCTATTGCACCGGACAACATTGAGGCTTTCTGTCACCGAAACTGCATATTGGTGAAAGGAGGATGTGAGGTTTTAATCCTCATCACAGCTTCTTAGACCGACTGGTCAGGTGACGGAAATCCGTTCATTAGACATTTAGTTCACTGGCGTGCCTGAACTCACTACCATGAAACTTGGGACTTGTTCAAAGCGCAAACGTGTGAGTAAACTGACAGTGGGGATGGATCTTCTATATTGGTGCCTTGTTGATACCGACAAGCCCAATACAAATGGAAGAAAACCATTGAATTCATTCACAGCCAACTTTCATTATGGTGACGCATTGCATTTTTCTACTTTTTTGACTTGTTATTCCTTAAAATTAATTCCCAAACATATTACCACATCCTTTTAGGTCTCGCTCCGCTTCGTGTGCACTGAGTAATCCCATGTCTATCCTATATAAATATATTTATATATAGTCGTTAATTTGTGAGATCATTTCTTCCCGATATCATCTCGTGATATCCGGTCCAGATTTGATTGAAAATAGAGTTCTGGTAGAGAGGAGATCTTCATCAAGCTATTGTAGTATATGAATGATTGGACGAAATTTTCCACGACAGGTTTTGCGGTCCTTACCGCTCGTCTGGTATGCGTATCCGGTAATGTCCTGTCTGGTTATTCTTATACCTGAACTCCCGATATGGATTATGCAACGCATATCTCATTTACCGCTCGGACGGTGCTGGTGGTGGTGGTGGTGTGTGTGTGGGGGGGGGGATGGGTCAGGGATTTGATGAGTGTCTGATGGGATTATGATCCTCATAACTGTGTAGTACATTGTGACGAGCTTTCCAAAAGATACTGTAAACGGAGCGCAACCGAATAACGATCGGATCCAACCAAATGACTTGTGAATGTGATAGACGAATATGGATAAACCATGACACAGTGACAGATGTACCAGTACGAGTGAACGTGCATTCCCGTCCGGGCAGATAGGTGATGAATCCGAACGACCGGGATAACGTGCAAACGACCAAAACGCAGGTTGTTGCGCGGAACACCACAGTCTGTGTAAAATAAATGCTATCGTGCAGTGGTACTGGAATGCCCATGCAATTATAGAGATACATGTGGGAGAGGGAGAAAGATGATTTATCGCAAAAGTTAGTAGTTATTTAAATTTCCTCAGGCAATCAGACAAACATGCGAAGCCGGCTCAAGAGGTTCCGGTGATCATTTCAGGCACCCCATTCTTCAGATAGGTGAAGTAAGCTGTGGTTTGGACACCGTGGTGATAGTGTGTTATTTCTGTTTTGCTAATCGGAAACATGGTGATTAATAAAAGAAACAGAGTTACACACGCGAACGATGAGACTGACGTAACCCATATAGTTTTATCAAGCGATGTGTAATCGTTTTCGTCCCCGGAACAAAGCTGGTTGAGTTCAGTTCATACACTCAGACGCACAATCCGCAGTGATATTATCACTGCCCTTAGAGGCCCGGTCGGGAGGGAGGGAGGGGGTGTGTGAAGGAGTTGCACTCAGAACAAAATGAAGTAGGCCAATTTGTATCGCCTAAAGCAGTGAGTCCGAAGTGTGCATGCATTTCAGTTGGGGATGACGACGGTGCGGTTTTATGCAGAACGATGGGCGAGGGGGAGAGGTTGTGAGTGCGTGTGCCTGAAAAGGTAATTTGTTTCACATGCTGTTCCAAGTGATTGTGTATATGTGCACATCTGGAATACCTGATCAACAATGGAGAGAGAGAGAGAGACAGAGGGGACATAAATCACTTGCAGGTTCCGGAATGTCATTTAATTTCACTCAAATTTCTTTTTCTTTGGTTATTCCA
>UZAN01041892.1:0-16511 GCA_900618425.1 Echinostoma caproni
AAGAAAGAAGAAAGATATTTCCTCAGGATATTTGCTCACAATGACTACACCCGCCACTTCATTAAAAGAACTCTAATCCAAAGAAAGAAAGAAACAACAGACGGAGAATCGGGAACAAGAACTACCCTACCGTACATCAAGGATTTTTCGGAAATGACGACAATACATGGTGCAGATACATCACACCTCTCGTATCGTCATTGGCTGTTGTGGTCAAGAGCTGAAACTTACCTAGATTCAGTGGTCGATCCCATTTATTGGACCACCTTCAAGATCTTTTTCCAATCCTTCCCCAGCTGATTTCACATCATCAGCGAACATGTAGTAAGATCGTTAATGAAGATCAAAAATAATAACGGACCCAACAACGATCCCTGTGAGACACCACTCGATACTCCCTCAGGTTTGGTTGTATAATTTCCAACTCTTCTATTGAATGTGCGACGGTTGAGAAATTGTCTGATCCATTCTCTTGCCTTACCTAGAATCCCCAGTTTTCGCGTTTCTATATGCAGAAGCTGACGACTGCAGACTGACTAAACGAAGAGAAAATCTTACGGGTCGGTCAGTAAATGATGACCTGGATTCCTTCCTAATTGGTATTCGGACCAGTTATTCACATGATGGAAATGCAGATAAACACATAAAACGAAATTATATAGACAGGTGCTGTTTGGATAAATAGAAAACCGAAATTCCAACACAATTTTTCAGTGGATGGATCAGTTATTAGGCAGGTTTATATTGAAACCACTGGTGGATCACGATAGTTTGTGTACCCTGGTGGCAAAACTAACCACAACATTATTTATGACATTCACTTTTCCCCCTAGCTAACCACCAAAACAGGTATGCTACGACATAATCCGCTGAGCGAATTACAGCAATTTATTTTGTTGTTAAAATGCGATCTCGAATTCGTATAGTAGAAGTCAAGTAAAGCGACTTCAAAATGAACGTAAATTCAAATAGAAATAAAGATGTCTATTGTTACCTCAAAATAATTTTAGTACGAACAAAATTTCAGGCAAAACATTGTTTCCAATAACTTATATTCATGCCGTTACAAAGAATATAAAACCTAGGAGTTGGGAGGAGAGCGATGAAATGTGATTATTGGTTAAGTTTGTGCTTACCTGGGTGTTGTACACCGCATTCTCAGATCTGTGCTTCCGAGGTTTTCAGTTATGTCATTTTAGTTGTGTGACCCAGTTATGAGAGATCGGTGTTGTGTGAAAATTTGTATTTGTGGGTAGAGGGGAGAGGTGGTTTTGCGAACCAAGCGGAGGTGGAGCGCTGATATAAAACACTTCTGAGCACATAATTTAGAGGTCAAATATTTACTTCAGGTGGATTCGGTTATTTGGGTTATTTTTCATCCTCTGTGGATCTCCCATCGACTGTGTAGCTTACAGGTAAGGTGTTCAGGCAGCATCTAGACCTGTCGGCATTCTAGGAAAATAGGTAAAAAACAGTCCGGTGGTCTTGGTCGCGTTTTCGACGGATTATTTGTCAACTGTTTCCATATCTTTCAAAAGCAGTGAATTCATACAACTTGGTACAGACCATTCGGTGGTATGCTCACTTGGAAACCACTATAATTTCCAATAAACCTGTGGTAATCCTTGTCTATTATTTTAGGCTTTCGTTTTATAACCGTTCAATGTTGTGCCGTGGCATTCAAGGTTGATGTGAGCGAAAACAATTTGGTTTATCGTCCATTCTTTGTGAGAATCGTGTCAAGTCTGATACTTTTTTTGGCGTCGGAATTATTCTTCCGCTTGTTCTTTTGCATTATGAGTCGCACGTCCGCCGCATGCTACTAAGAGTATCTTACATTTCCGAAATTCCCTGTCGGGCAATTCTGCAACTTCCTACCCGGGGTGAATTGGATCTCACAAGTATATGATTCCGCGTAACCACTGATCAAATCTTTTGATACTCTCATTCTGCTCAAACCATTCTCACTTTTGACTCCCCATCTATAAGATGTGTTTCAAGTGAGCAATTCATCGTGTATATAGCAAATAAAGGGTGAACTGAACCAAACATTTCATTACACACATAAAATAAGAAGTCGGGTGTGAATGTTTCCAACCAAGTCATAACCCTGCAGACTAGTGCTGAGATGAGCAGGGTCTGTGGCCCGCAACAAGCTCACAAAGATTTGTTTTGGTATATCGTGTAAATGTAAAATGAAAAACGGTCTGATCAGCGGCCTGGCAACCGATTGGGTTGCACGCTTGCGTTCTGCCTGTGAGGTCCCGTGTTCGACCCCCAGTTGGGTCGAGGGATTCGAACTGCTGATGAGATCCATCGAGGTTAAAACAGCTGTCCAGTGCTTCCTAGCATTTCGGTTCACGTCTCATTTGCTATATACACGACGATTTAGGATTGAAGTATGAAATGTATGGCAAACTTTTGCGATGGTTTTCTGGAAGAGACTCTAAATTTATTTATCTGAGATCTCTGCTTTCGTTGATGATATTGAACGTCAAATTTATTGAATAAATGTAAACCTAATGATAGTTTGATTTTTAACACAAATTTTGGGGCTTATTGATTTGTTTTCGCGTAATCTGGCGTGTAAATAGACTAAAATTATCAGCTATCACGTTGAATGACTACCACCTTGTCTCATTTGTATATGTTAGTTATCAATTTCATCTTGCGTTATGAAGAACTTCCATTCACTTCGTTTTATTTTGGGATATGACTATGAAAAACAATCCGCTTCGTCAGATTCCATTTTACTTCTATTGGCGTGTTTATTGGCATGTCTATGCTATACAAAATGCTCATATCGTTTTATTCTAAAGTGCATTTGAGAACCGTAGTTTAGAACATCCTTGCTCTTCTTTCAAAGAGGAGTCAATTTTCGATCAGCATTTTTATAATTAGTCGTATAAGAATGATTGGACGAAATCTTCCAAAGGCACACAACTGGGTTCATGGTCTTTGCCACTCGTCAGGAATGCGTGTCCGGTAATCCTTTGTCTCGCAATTTTCATACTGGAACTCCCGATTTCAATTTTGCAATTCGAATCTCATTTGCAGCTAGGGAAGTGGATTTTGAGGAAATCTGTAGGAGAGCATTTATACAATATG
Organism: Echinostoma caproni; assembly: GCA_900618425.1. Taxonomy (NCBI): domain Eukaryota; kingdom Metazoa; phylum Platyhelminthes; class Trematoda; order Plagiorchiida; family Echinostomatidae; genus Echinostoma; species Echinostoma caproni. Next base: position 3,109 of record UZAN01041892.1, read on the forward strand.
CCAAAATGATAAAGAGAAATTAACTCGTTTACAATAATACCATTTGGAAACAACTATGGCCGTAGCGTTATGAGCCTATCTTCTATACCTCGTAAACACAAAATGAACCTAAAGTGCAATGAACTCTGGAATTTGATGAAATTTACACGGTTCACTTTGTTTTGATCTCTTTTCAGAGAACTAAATCGATCCGTTCGGAAATATAATCTCAATCCCTATTCGTTTTATTATGTAGACTTCGTTCGCGTCCCATTGTTTGCGAAGATAATAGAGGTTGTAAAACGATCAAGGAAGATGAACAGATGAATCGATCACATATATCGAGTTTGAATTCCTGGTTAAAATTTGACTGTAGCTTTGGTAAAAGGCACCCGGTGATGAGTATCTTGAAATCTGCTAAAAATGAATTTATTCAATTTCCTCACCACCTTAGCTGACATTCTCTCTCTACTGCGAGTCACTTTAGTTATATTACAGCGCCTGGTCTTCCCACGTTGTTTGACTCAAGTGGTCATGAAAAGTGGCAGTCAAACCAATGTCTGAGAAGGTTTTATATTTTTCTTCGAAAATTTATCCGACAGATATTTACGCTTCCACCTGTTAAAATACGCCACCGATGGTAACTCGGCAATTTGTTAGCTATCGGATTATTTTAGAGTGCATCATTGATAAAACAACTGAGGAACGAGCCTGAAGATCAATCCTGAAAATCAATAGTCAAAATTGAAAGAGAACAACCATAGCAGGTTTCGCTTTTCATTAGCTCAAACAGGCCATACTGGCTTTGCATCATAGAGGTGTCATATTTCGGTTCGTGGGCTTCCCAGTTAATTCTGCTTGTGAAACCAACTGCCGATATGATGTTTCGCGTGCCCAATTGTCTGAACTAGCATTCAAACATATAGTGTGGCTTTTCGAGCCACATGTTATTCTCATCTTTTCAGAATGCAGTGCGAATCGTCGACAAAGGCGGACACTTCATCGTTATATTGATCGCATAAATGTATTTCTGGGAAATATCAGGTAGACGTTTGGGGTTAAAGAAGAAAAATAGTTCGGCTTCCGTCAAATGAAACCTGCACTTTGCAAAATGGCTTCCCTATTATATTTCAGCAAAGAACATGTCCGCGAATTTACTCCCTTTAAACACTATATATGCATATTTATTTTCATCACAATAACCTTATTTGCAACGCCGGGTGAACATTGGATAGACAAAATACACTTCCTGGGTACAAGTATATGAATGAATTGACGAAAGATTACCGGATACGCATGCCTGACGAGCAGCAAGAACCGCGAAACCGGTCGTGTACTTCCAGGGAAATTTTGTCCCGTCATTCACATACTACTTATTATCAAATATATATATATATATACAACCAATGATCAATTTTTAGCATGCTTTCACTTACCCCATGCTGGCGCACTCAGTAAATTACCCACTCAACAGGCGGGTGTTCCAAGTCTTCTCTCGACTCAAATGTATCCCTTTGGCAACGAATTCATTGATAAAATCCAGGATACATCATTGGTACTGATCTCAATTTGCATCTGGTTTAATCGCCTCCACTTCAAAAGAATATCTTACAAATATGTTGTTCGTTTCCACGTTTACGCAGTACCAAAATAAAATAGCTGTGATTTATCAAACTAGTATCAACGTGTCTTAAGACCCCATAAAATCAAATGATGTTTACAACCGATTTTCCTAGTAAAAGCAATCAAGTCCGCTTTGTTTTTGTGTACCACTGGGAGAACATGTCAGATCGGTATCGAACTATTCGGGTAACATATGCTTTCGGAATCATTTTATTCCCACATTCGCATTTGTTTCCAAAAAGGCGAACACGAAATTCTTTGCTCATCTAGGGACAAAATTAGGAAGATTGTTGGTTGACTCGACGTGGTAACAATTTGAACCAAGACATATAACTCTCCGGAAATCACCCTTGTTTTCACAGTGAGAAAGTCAGTTTACGATTATTTGATATTTCACCTAATCAACTTGACAATAGCCAAATAAAACCGTTGTGTGAGCTTTATGATCCTAATTTGAAAAATCAGGTTTCCCCCTCATGATTTTCTCTTCAAAAAGTGAATGACCCGTGACATATTTTTTCAAAGTGAACGATATCTGCCTGATGCAACTGGTTGTAGCTAAAATCCGGATTTGCCCCCTCATGTGTGTATTGTTATTCGCTTTTGAAAATGCCCGTGTTTTTTATGCACTTCAGTGCGTTCAATCTCCATGCTGATCAAAGTCGCACAAAGGCCGTCCTCACATTTAAAAGTTGCTTTGCACGTCATGGAGGTAAACGTCCGCCTGAAATTGAAAACAGCATAAGTATTTCCGCAGATTTTCTGTATACCTGCCGGCAATCTCAAAAATGATGAACAGAAACAATAGGTCAGCCCAAAAGCTGTGGCCATTTGTCAACACCTAGTTTGGGATTGAAAGCCGATTAACACAGGGTTGAACTTATAATTCATACTACATTGATGCATGTCAAAAATGAAGTGTTCATGGAACACTAACCGGATATGGGACGTTCCACTATTCGTCTGCACATTACTTCTTATTCGAAACATTAGTGATACAAATACTCCCGTGGAAATCATTCGGAAGGTTGATGGACGCTCACAACCTGCCACAACAGTCTAACGATGCTTAATGCTGTATTTCTTAAAAAACCTCTTCTACAGGAAATCCACTTGTTTGACTAGAATGCTGTTAGCCTTAGGGGATCAGCTTTTCAAAAGTCCGAATTGCAAAGACTGGTTATGCCCCAATGGAATGACCAATGAGGTTAAGATGCTTCAGCAACGCTCATGTAAGTAATATAAGCGTGTTTTGAGAATGAGTGTGGAAAGCGTAATAAAAATGAATAGTGCTTAGCATAGGTTTAAAAGATAATCCCTACGGAATAACTTACACGTTTTGTTTTCAGCAATATTCCACGAATCGCTCCATGAGTCGGACGATTATCGTTGATGACAAAGTGACCCGATTTGTTCAACCAACAACTGTCAAAGGTTCAAGGTTTCTCCAATAGGATAAAATCTATTTACGTTTGAATCATTAGAGTAGTAAGTGGAACTGCTTCCAGTGATCCTGCAAAATGCTTTGATGAGATCACATGGCCAACTTTTACCGGGAGGTAAGTGGGAAATTTCTGCTTATCTTTGTGGGCACTCGTTTCACAACCGGTTCGAATGGAATATCGATCTTTGGATGGTGAACTGAAAGTCTTATTCCACCAATTTCTTATTAACCGTGCTGACTGCTAGCTAATGAAAGTAACCATCCTTCAAATAAATTAAACAATATACGCATAACTTTATTCAAGTGATGTGCCCGAGGCTAAGCGCTGTCAGAATTTTAGTGTTTGTTAATCTCTTATGGTAAGTGGGGTGGAGTTAGGCAAAAACTCCACTAGTCGGAGACTGAGGTAGACTTCATGTTTTCACAAATTGTTTCTTAACACAAACAAGGGGGTTATTTGGTCAATTTAAGTACAGTGATTACATGCTCAAAACCGATTAAATGGGCAAGTGGTATTTAAAGTCATCGGGCCCCGATCGTTAAGTAGTCAGGACAAACAAGGTGATGTTCCAAAAAGAGGTCACACAGACTTCTGGTTGTGATATTCCAAATACGATCTGTTCATAGAGTTTAGTATACGTCCTGATTCACTATTACAAGGAAGTATTACGCAGCTGGACGGTAGATACATCAGTGAGGTTGAGGTTCTTTGGTACCTAATCTCTTGTAATATATATTTGATAGGCATGTTCCAAATACGTGTAATACAAGAAATTTATCAAGTCGGATGAATAAATTATAAAATCAACTTATTTATGCGTTCATCTGTTACAATTATGTTTGTTCAATAAAGTTTTACTAGTGAATAGCACATGAATAGTTCCCCAGTTGGATTTCTTTTGTTTAATCGCGATATTTAGCATTTCAGCAACAAAAGGTGCGTGTTTCAAGGCTTCTTCTTGTCCCTCAAAAAAAACAGTCTCCGTCGTTGACGTGACTGTTGCGAACATATGCTCGCTATTCAGGCAATACTGGGCACAACACGTAACAGAGTGAGAAAAAAATGCAAACTAACCTTTAGAAATAATAATGCTCAAGACAAACGCTTCGGGTGTGCCGTCTATCGTTCATACGGTTAGACGAATATAGAAGTATTCAAGTTTTGCGCACGTTTGTACACCCTGAGATAAGATACAACTTTTAGGCTGATTAAAGCGAGAGAAAATGGGATCAAACGAAGAGTAGGATATGATAGAGCTTTGCATGTACATGCTACTCATAGGCAAATATTTCTTCGCACTATTCATCGCAAAAGTATTCAAGAAAAATCAAAGATGCGTAGCTGGAGACTTCACATGTCACAGTGATACACGACACAGATGGGTTCCTTAAAAAGAAACGGGCTTGTTCAGCAAAAAGTACTGAAATACAGATTGAAAAAAACTACTAGGACACTATACGTTTCAAGAAATCACCAAACGTTTTCAAACCTGTAATAGTTGAGCTACAGACTGCGAGCAAGCAGGCTCACAAAATGCTAACCAAGGACAGAAAAAACGAATAACGCTAAACGGGAACATACTCAACTGTAATATTAAACGGTGAGGATGAATCTAAGGAGAAAAACTCGAAAAGTGTTGGGTGCAAATGTTAAGCATAATCAAATGCCACGGAGGCACAGGGTGAGTAAAATTGTGTGCACGGGTGTCATTAGTTTATCGATAAGTCAAGGAGAGAGTAACCACATAAATGGCAGAGTAGTGGAGTAAACTCGTCAATCATGGATGTGTATGCGCAAACGGACACGGATCAATAAGTTGAATGGAATCGACAGCACACAGCTAATATAGATGGATGAACCGTGGTGCTGCAGTGTGAGTGTCTATGTAACGGTCATTCACGATTCAAGAAAGATAAAGCTGGATCGAGTGGAAGCAGAATTGGTTTAGCAGTGCCAGATAATGAAAAATCAACGTCACGAATCTTACTTCGAACAATGCCTGCGGAAGCGGGTGAGGATCACTGGAAGAATAGCTAGAGCTTGTTGGAATTTTGCATTGAATTATCATGTCGGAATATCTGGTTTGGTATTCCAAGTCAAGTTAGTGTAACATCAAAAAAATGGTGTCAATAATGCTCCCAAGATGTTTTATCGAGTTCATGAAGTTTCACCTAATCAGAAGGACTTGATGTGTGTTCGAATGGAAGAGAAAACCCGAAAATAAAAAGGCCTTTAATACATTTGTTTGGAGGGAGACTGAAACCGAAGTTCATGTAAAAGCTTACAGACTTAAGAAAGTAGTCCTGTGGAGCTCGTTAAGGTGGCCGAATAAATTGACGATTGAATGCGTTTCAGCGAGATACTTCACCTGGCGTCAATGACCGCAGAAGCCACCAGGTTTTCCTTTTTTAATTCCAGAATATGCTCATTATGACATGAGAAAACACATTCTCTTTATTGCACCTATAGTGACAATTTTTCAGAAAGGGGGAGGTATCAGTTAAAGGGCTACCGTACAACAGAATTAGGAAAGTGGGAGGCTGCTAATCGGGTGATAATTTGATGACCTTTACCACTCAGCCAACACCGCCTGGTTGTTCCGAGTATTCGTCAATAAATCCAGTCCGTTATAACATCGGATGCTATGCACATTTGGAGACTCCGTCATTCATCATCCACAAAGCGCCTGTAACATGGTAAAGCAAAATTTTGGCAGATGTACGGACCATGCAAATCCACCAATTTGTGTGCTGAAAACGAAAGGAAGTTCTGCAGAGATTAGGACAGCCATTCGGGTAACTAAATTAACAATCACAAAATCGTTGAATGATGTAAAATAAAATACAATCGTTTGACCACCACGATGTTTTTCATTAAACACCTTTTGTGTGATGAACAACAAAGAGGGTAAAACCTCCGTGATCAAGAGGGTCTGCTGTTAACTCAGGTGTAACAGCTAATAGAAGTCTCGGTGTGGCAAATATGTTTGGCGTGGGAACGAGTGGAACGTTAGTGAAGCTGCCTATCACCAAAGTTATCTGGAGGTGGCGAAGTTCGATCCTCGGATCTCTAGGGGCTACGGGACTAAAGTGACAATGGCTTGAACTGTGTGTGTATGGCCCAGATTGACAGTGGTATTGGGATAGTTTGATCATATTACAATCTTGAGTATGACAAAATTTATGGACGAACAATAGAAATGAACTCTGCTCTGACATGCCACAACAAGGTGGTGAGTGCTTACTGCCCCTTTCAAAGGAATAATGAAGTGTACTATTAATTTGCTTATTAAAGCATATGGTGGTACTGAACAATAAACTGAAGAAGTTAATTTGTTTTTTTGTTGGGTGGGAGGGGCGTCTGCTTATCATCACAAACACACTATCAGATCGATAAAATGCAAAAGCTCTACCGCCAATCACGTGATATTTCCATCTATTCACCAGACCGAAACAGAATATTGACAATGTGACGAGTAATGATGCATTCGCGGAAATCTAGGAAGTTTTCCTTTTTCTCAATCTAACAGAACAGAAAAAGTGTGAAAGATAACAAATGCGAATTATTACTGACGCAAAGCATAATTATTTGTTTTTTTCTGATCAAAATGGAGAGGTGAAACATGAATCAAAAGAACCACACAATAGTAACAATCTACAAGAAAGAAACAATTTCGACGTGCTCTGATTGCAAACAGTGGGCGGCATTGGTGATTTTCTTTCATGTGACTGAGAAACATCAAAACTTTCTGGCTGGTTGTTTTCGAAATATGGATAGGTATTGTCCCAGAGAACACTAGCATTTTGAAGAGGATATACTTTTGATATTTTCTACACTACTGCCATCGTATTAGGAAGCGATCCTTTCCCTAACATGCAACCAGTGTCACATATTCTTCAGTGGTAAGGCACGCCACTATTGGATAAGAGGACTTTCTGGCAGTCGTCTAAGGTTACAATAAGAAACTGCCACCATTGCCACCAATTTTCAAGTGAGAGTTTTGGTGGTGGCTGCTATTCAGTCTTCCAGCCAACACACATGTATGGAGGGTATCAGGTGACGCGCAGGTATTTCATACGTATGCTCATCACCATTTGTATCGCAAGTTACTGTGGTTTCCAACACGATCATGAGGCGGCGGGGCATATAAATGGAATTTGGCCGAGGAGTTCTACAGAGAACAATCGAATTCAAAGAGTACACTTGTTCTCTTAATCCCAACTATACGTAGATAAAGTGAACAGAGCCGGTTGCAGGAGCTGCTTTGCTACATTAAAGCCGGTATCTAAAACATGGGATCTAACTACGTCTGTTAAAACAACCCGTCAAAAATGTTCACAGTCGATATCTACATTCTTAAGTTTTTGGAAGCAAATGGGTTTAACAATAGTTGACCAAAACTACTGGGTGATCCTCCCACATAATTCATTCCTTTGTTTTCCCTTGCTGTTGTTTTCTACTTGAACGATACCTTCAATTTCGATCGTTCCATGGATCCCAGTTTTATGTGAAACCCGTCAAAAATCATTTGGGACGGCAATTCTGTTTGCCAACAGACACACACGAATTGACTATGCTTTTAGAAAAGGTTTTGTTGAGAGTCAGCTTTGTCTTCTGCTTCCGAGAAAGCATTCAACAGTGCTCAGATACAGGTAGCTGATAACCTTTGTCTATCTTTACTTTCTTTGTTTGAGATTTCTCTCCAAACGCCTCAACATCGCTTTTTCAATACGCTGACGATTTGGTTTTATGTTACACTATTATCGTCAGTTCTTCTGACCATATACACTTTTTGCAGAATAAGTTGAGAACAAATCCATGTGAAACGTTTATACAGAAAACCCTTATGGATCCCACTCATCCGCTGCTCGAAGTTTTCATTTCCTTTCATTCCCCTCAATCTACCAGATTCTAATACGGTTTTGTTCCATCACGCAAAACCTTACACCGTGACTCTGCGGGACTGTCTTCAGTGTTCATTCCTGTTCATAACAAGCAGCTATTCGCATATTTTAGGAACTAACTACCTTTTTCTCCACTTTGTACAATTTGGACTGGAATCTAGGCGCTGCACATACAGAAGTTATAATTGCAATTATCTATTATTGATAAGTACATATATGCATACATACATACATACATACATACATACATACATACATACATACATACATACATACATACATACATACNACTGAGTGCCTAGCAAATCACAACAAACAAAGGACACCGCAAGCTTGTAGTAGGCAGTATTCAGCTAAGTAACCCCAGACGGAGCAGGTGAATTTTCTTGGGGAATTCACAACCGAGGCCTGTGACAATCCAGAGCCTGGCCTTCAAAGCAGCAAGCCTCTCCTCGGTTAGTTTCCGATCAAGGTTTCCAGCAAAACTCCTAGATTAAGTGGTGTTGTAAGGTTTTACTCACATTTGTGAGTATTAAGGTTTGATTACGCAAAAGAATGCGATTGGTGGTTTCTCACAACGGTCAAAAAGTAAAATACCTCCTAAAGCCAGCAACCGTGCTTCAAACATGGCCGCTATGCTCCATCCCATTCATTAGCATCTATATTTCAGGAACTTGGATGACATGTGCTAAATAAGTTATGTTACGCCAATCGATCCATACCCTTACTTTTGTCAGCAATAAACAATTTTTCCCGGAGGAGGTTCAAAGGAAGGGTGACCAGTCACAAACCGAGCCACTTACCCCAAAAATACTGAGGCTTTCTTTGGTAATCTTTTGATTCATGTGCATGTTACGTAGGTCGTATTACAAGGTACTTATCGAAAAGCACTAAATGAAATCACCCACAGTGGTAAGAAGTGGAGTGGACGAGTTTATGTCCCCGCCATTCCTCCTTGCGTACCCCGTACAGATTAACTTGGTTGTAGACACTCAGGCGTTCAAACAGAAGAGCAAGTGCTATCTCAGGCAAATAGTCCACTATTGCAAGAAACGTGCATCAAATATGATCAGATATTTTGTATTACGCCTTGGGATCCGCTTAAATTAAGGAGAAAGTATTTGTATCACATGGACACAAGTCATGTGAGTGAGATTACGGCAAAACCTTATTATTAGTCAGCAAAACCAAGTTGGTGATGAAAACCTTACTGATAAAAATTTAATCACTGTGGACCAGACCCGAAAAATCTATTTATAGTTGTTTGACGCCACCATAGAATCTTCTTCGTTTGAAGCTCACATGCGTTTTATCGGTTTTGGAGTCGATAATATAAATGGTCCCACGTGCTCCCTTGGGATCACGCTGCGGAAATATCGTATGGTCATCTTACCAAGCAACCTTGGTGAATTCTGGCAAGTACTGTTTCCGGTGAACGTTTATTGTGCTTTACTATTTCCCTAGGTCAGAAAAGTTTCCTTTTTGTTTGCACTAGGGAGCACAATTTGCATTTTCTGTTCATATTACTCAAATCTCATATTATTTGCGAATGTTGTAATGAATTGCATTAAACTTGCGCAATATGTTTGTGCTCATGTTGAAATTGGAACCGATAACCTTTACTTTAGGGCCGAAAACGTGAGCTACATGGACATCGACCTGCAGTTGAGCGTATATTTACATCGATTAAAAAGGACTTGCTGTTTTACAAACGATTTCATAGTCATGGGTTTTATGTTGTGTCGTCGTGCAATGCATCTCACTGTTAAATCCAAATGACTATCCAGACCAACGTTGAGTGACGCGCAACCTCAGAAGCCAAGTTCAATTCGGCTCAAACAATAGCGAATAGGTATGCGGTACTGTAAATATTAAGCGTTACAATTACATAAACAACACACCTCAAATGGTGGCGTTCCCAGGGGGTATGCCTGAACCGGTGAAATAAAGAATGCCAACCGAGAACCAAGATGCAAACGAGGGAGTTCACCACTCCGTCAAACGAACAGGCGATAAGTGAAATAACGTCAAAGCGCACATGGGACAGGGCGACACATGGGTGAGACAGAGGACCAATTAGAATAAGATTAGGCAACTCCATACGATATTAATAGGGTAAAGTGAGCCAGACCATATCAAGGTCAGGGACAACGGTCACGAGAAAGATAGGGGGAACCAAGTGTGGTGGGCGAATGAAGAGATGGAACGGATGAAAAGTGCATGTCCGATGATCGATAATACGTGCGGGTCAAGACAATGACACTGGAGGGAGAGGTGACTAGACAGACTGTTGTGGTGGAACGTGTGGAGGGCGGCAAACAGATTCAACACTCACTGCAAGTGATAGCTTTGTTGCATACTTCTCTATGACACGTTCAAGAATAAACGTTAGTGTCCTGGAGGCTTTTGGATCAGGTCCTCACAGAGAAACACAAAACTGGCATGAATTGAAGCTGAATTTCAACAGAGACGAATCAAATTTCCAGTGCACTTACCAGCCCTTGTTCAATTTTCTTTAAACAATTATTTAACACAATATTAATGCACTTTACTTGCCTTAATTAATTATTTGATTAACTCTTTATCTTTCGTACCCAACCCTCACCCTTTACCCTTTCTTCCAACCCGTAACATTCCCTCAGGCAACTTGTTCGTCACTCGCCAAAGTTTTTTGCCAAGTAGCTCGGTAAGTAGTTTATCACAAAATAGATTGCATATTCCGAAGCCTCGTCAGTCACTGAATCTGGGGGCCTTCAACGTGAGGACTCTAATGCATGTAGGTCAACAAGCATGTCTGGCGCGTACAATGGACTCTTTGGGAATGGATGTCTGTTGCAGGTCGGAAACTCGAATTTAGGATCCTAGTACTATATGCCACTTAAGTGAACCGGGGTTGTCTTCGAGGTTCTTCCTCCGTACGTCAAGTGATGACGAAGCCCGTTCAGTAGGCCAGCGTGGTGGGGGCACTGTACTAAATAATACAGCCGAGGCCGCACTACTCAGTTGGATCCCCGTCAACAGCCGCTTATGTACGATGCGGCTCCAACGGTCTATCAGCGTCCGGAAGGGAAGCAAAATAGGCGTTTATTCATCATTTCAGCGTATGCTCCGACCAACTGCAGTTCTGACGCACAAAAGGACGAGTTCTATGATAAACTCACCGAACTCATTCGGTTGAATCGAAGCTCCTAAATATTAGTTCTCACAGGTTATTTTAACGCTCAAGTTGGAAAACTAAGCGCATCGGAAGCTTGTGTAGGCGGTCATTGTGCTCTGCCCGGCCAGTGAACAGATAATGATGATCGACTTCTTCAGTTTTGCGCAGATCATCATCTGGTCCTATCGGGCACCAACTTCAGACACAGCTCTCAACGGACAGCAACGTGGCGCTCCAATTCAACTGGCACGCTAACTCAGATCGACCACATGACCGTAATTTACCGTTGGCGTGGCTCAGCACAAAACTGCAGGTCCTATTGGACCACCTGCGTTGAATCGGATCATGCGCTAGTTTCGATGCAGTTCACTCTCTAACTCAATGGTCGCAGAAAATTCCACCAAACCATAGATTGGCAGATCATCGCTTATCTGACCAAGCCGTTCGTGCCCGTTTTGAATCAGAACAAGGGCAAGAGATAAATGCACTGCGGGGTGGTAGTGTAGATGAACCATGGGATCAGATTAGCCGAGCAATGCACTCCACAGCGAACGTTGCTTATGGATCTGAAGCCCGCCCGAGTCATTGGATATCTGATGAGTCAGTCGCACTGATGGAGAAAAAGCGGCAAATCCCAACCACCTGGGATCAAAGCAGGGTTAGGTGGCGTCTACAATGTCAACTCACGAGGAGCCTCAAGAAAGACCTTGAGAACCGGTGGGCAACGACAGCTGTGAAATGGAAGTAGCGGCTGCATCAGGGAACAGTCAAAGACTGTTCCAACTGATACGCAATACGAGCGGTCGACCAACCATAGCTAGTGAAATAACCTGCGACAAGCTACTCACAATAGGGAACAACGGCTTGACAAGTGGGCGGAGTACTTCAACGAACAGTTCAGCTGGTCAGGCGCTAACCAGGCTATCTCCTCCGATGTAGCTGAGGCTCCATGGGCAGTGTCATCTGAACCTCCTACTGTAGGAAAAGTTCGTTCTTGCATCCAAGCCCTGAAAAAAGAAAAAGCAGTGGGGCCAGACGGGCTTCCTCCCACTCTTTTCAAGAAAGGGGGTTGATGACCTTGCAGACTCCATTACTGATTTAATGAGTAACATCTGGTTACATGAGCGCATTCCGTCATCCTGGAGCGAATCATTGATCGTTTCAGTTTTTAAGAAGGGATCTCGCCAAGATTGCACAAGCAACCGTGGAATAAGTTTGATCTCAAATCGGCACCAAGTTACTATTCTCCACCATAATTCGACGTCCGACACCGTTTAGGGAGACAAACATCCACGAACAACAAGCAGAATTTCAACCAGGTCGCGGTGGTATCGATCAAATCTTCACCCTGCATCAAGTCCTCGAGCTACGCCATATGCATCGTCGATCAATGGTTGTCGTGTCCCTTGACCTAAAAGGAGCCTTCGACTCAGTTGATCGTGAATCCCTTATGGGTTCACCCCTTCGCAAAGGAATTCTGCAGACGTATGTGAATATACTGAGTTCACTCTATTCACATACTTCTGGTGGCGTAAGGGTCTATGGCGAGCTGAGTAGGTCGTTCGTAACCAGCAGCGGTGTTCGTTCAGGATGCCTTCTTTCACCAATGCTGTTAAATTTCGTCATAGACGAAATACTGGAGAACACACTAAGTGGTCTCCAAAATGTAGGTATTGAATGGGTGGCTGGAGAAAGTCTGTGCGATTTCGAGTGCACTGACGACATCGTTTGCTTGTTGGAATGTATGGAGGATGCACGAAGAGCACTTGACAGATTATCAAGTTATGTCTCTCCGTTTGGCATGTGCTTTGCACCTTGAAATTGCAAAGTGGTGCTACAAAACTGGGTGTCACTGAGTTCTGCTTTGAAACTAGACGGTCAGGAATTAGCTGAGGTTGACTGCTTTTCGTACTTAGGTAGCTGCGTGACCAACGACGGTAGCCCATCGAAGGAGATAACCGTCCGCATTTCCAAGGCTCGAGCAGCGTCCGCGGGACTTAAACACCTGTGGCAGCGACGTGATGTTTCACTGAAGTTGAAAAGTCGCGTATACTGCGCCACTGTACAATCAGTTCTGCTGTACGTTTGTGAGAGCTTGAATTCGCGAGTAGCAGACACCCGTCGTTGAGCAATGTTCAACAATCGATGCTTACGTGGTCTGGTCCAAGTGGGATGGAGTGAGTGTGTAAGTACCTTAGAAGTAAGTCGTCGGGTGGTTGGGAATACATCGAACAAGCGCTCGCTATCTCATCAAATCCAGCTTAGAAGGCTCCGTTGGTTAGGACACGTTTTGCG
>UZAN01041893.1:24153-36710 GCA_900618425.1 Echinostoma caproni
TAAAAATTTGAATTCGAAACAGATTCCCTCATTCCCATAAAATGAATTCAATTCAGTGCCTTTTTCCAATGATGAAATTTTTCAGCTTCTTAGGTCCTCCAAAGCATGCACAGGCTCTGATGGTCTTCCTCGGCACTTCTGAAATTCGGAGCAGCTTCCTTAACCAATATGATGATTGCAAAAGGTGTACGGTGAAACACACAAAAAAAAATTCTGTTATCTTGTATTTTCCATGTTTAACTGTCTCACTCACTTTTCCCCATGTTCTGTATCCTAATCCACCTATCCCCTTCACTGTCATTGTTGATACGTTGGCACCATGCTTGTTTTCAAGCCGGTGGTAAATATATATATATATTTGATGACATCCATCGTGAATGAGTCCCTATCTTCCCGGTCGATTCCTCATTTCGTGGCGTCCAGTGACCATTGTTCCAATCCCCAAATCCACGTCCCCAACTGTTCTTGCGAAACGGTTTCGTCCTATCGCGCTGACCTCAGCGGCTCTAAAGTTGACTGAAAAAGCCATCCTGAGTCGTCTGTGGTCAATCACCACAATCCTCTCACGACCCCCTTCAGTTTGCCTACACTGGACGCCGTATCTACTCTAGTGTATTTTATCAGCAAGTCATTGAATCATTCGGTTGAGTCTGTCCGTTGTGTTTTTCTTGACTATTCGTCTGCGTTTGATTCTGTTTCCCGATCATCCCTCCCTTTCAAACTTGAATCTTTAACTGAAATGTAAGTATATAAGTTTACGCAAGTTACACAAATAGAAATATAATGCAATACAAATTTCCATTCATTCTGAACGGACGGAGTATTCTCGAATCTACTTGAATACACTTAATCGTGTCTTGACGTTCCTCGTGAAACAACTGTGAAAAACGTAAGACGATCAATGTTAAATCACCATGGTTATTCGGTGGAAAAATAGAATAGAATGGTCAGTTTTATCAGTAGCTTAATACACTCATTGATGCAGTGAACAGAACAAGCCTAGATTCCACAAAAATTAGAGTATCATACAGTATTTTAAGTGATGGGAAGATCTGTGGTGACCGACAAGGAACACTGGACAGCAGTACATACATTTTTTGTGTCCGTGTCAGAACTCGAAAAAAGTATGCACTGCTGACGAGTTCCAAACAAGACGAAACAGCTGTCCAATGCTCTTTGTCGGTCATCACAAAGCACTTCATTGCTCATAAACGCATTCAATTATTAGGGACTTAACGAACTCCCAAAGATTCAAACCCACAATCAAGACCATTAACAGTGCCTGGTACCCGTGAACAATCGGAGAGATTATTCCAAATTACTACTCTTAATCCTACGGTTTCGTTATGGTAACCGGCGGTCCTCGAGACTCGAAGAAACGAACAATCTAGAGCTTTGATGTGATAGATATGATATCCAGTGGGCGAATCTATCTGCGATCAATATTGTGGTATTGCATTGCATACACATTACGCCGTTTTTCCTCGAATGCACCGGAAAAATGGGAGCTCGTTACCACAACAACAAAATATCAAAAAGTATTGAGCGCTTTTTTTCATGGACTAAATTCTCAAGGCAAGGAAACTCTCCACATATGCCTAGCGCGTATCACCAATTACTTAACTTCGACAGTTAGTATTGAGACCAAACGGGATTGAACCTGTGCGACTAACCTACAAGGATTGGAACTCCTCTAGGACAACTATTTTCTTCCGGATATTAGGATTCTAATTATTACAGGATAAGGCAAGTATGCATTGCAAACCTCCAAATTCAATCGATCACAAGCACACAGAAATACACACGCACAGCATAGACAGATGTAAGTGTTTTATTGACCAAAAATGGCATACTGATAAGCAATCAAAAGGTCGGTATCTGTTGGTGTGAAGGTCAAATCTGTTCGTTTGTTTTTTTTTAAGGACAAAGCATTGACTCGGTAACCCGGTGGTAGATCAGGGGTGTTGTGAACTTTTGCTTGTCGTTTTATTATTCACAGTGGGAGCAAATAAGGACCATATAAAGAGTTACGAAATAAGGGCTACCCACTGGGAGAGATGAAGTTGTTCGGAAAGGCCGGAAAAGTTATCCAACCCAAAATGCGGTTTAGTAATCGAATAGCAAGTGGCATTGTGATTAACACTATAGAACGCCTGTGTCCCGTTTTCGTTTAAATTCGACTCGTTGAGCATGATTGTGAATTCACACCCAGAAATCCAGAAATGTTTATAACACAGGTGTATTCTTGGCTTTCATTTATCTATTTCGATCAACCTATCGCTCATGGAGCAAATCCTAACTAAAGAGCGAATTTCCACGTTTGGCAAAGAAATATGTCGTTCCCCATTTGCCGAGAGCTGCAATTCCATCACGACGAGACTGCACCTTGATGTGGTATGATGCCTTGCGTGCCTCTATGACCCTGAGAGCTACACAAGATGGCTTTTCACAGCCGTAGATTTAATCATGCCTGAAAGGTCAACGGTTAGAGGCCAGACAAAGTTCAGCCTCACAAGGCCAGCTGCTTGGGCACCTCCTGGTTTCCTTTTTCTATCCACATCCGCCCCTAGATAGGTCACTCCAGCAAATAAACTTGGTGAGGGGCAGTTTATCGGTCAAAAAAACCCGGTAGATGAACGTAAGAGCGGGGTACCTGCGGCTTCCTGTCGACGGTGGGAAAATTCTTCGCACTTCACTGGACAGCTACCGCCCACCAGCCAATAAGGTACTGTTCCGTCCATGTTCCGCTTGTCTCACTGGGTGCATGGGGCTAAGGGCCGAACCCGAAAAGCGAACCGACAATCAACGCACTAGCGAACAAAACACTGAACCGAAACCCGAAGGCCTTGAGTGATAGGTTTCTAGAAGCTCTCACACGGGTACTTCGTTCACGCTCCCGCGTTGGATTTACGCCCTACTGCCTTGTGAGTCAGACTTTTGAATCGAAGGCTCCAATTAGGGTTACCAAAGAAAACCCCCTTCGCCGATGTGGGCTGCCGCGAAGTATGTCATGCCCTAAAGTCTTAGGCACCCATCCGGAAAAACCATCCTTTTATTTTTCTCAATCCCAAATAACTCCAGGTACTTCCTGTTTACGAGACCCAGCGGATATGGCTCAGTGTTCAACTAATAAGGTCAGCCACTCAGGCTATCACATTTTTGAAACCGAAATCCCCTCAAAATTAGCTGCTTTTAACGTCTGCACATTGCCAGATCGGTCAACAAGCTGCCTTAGAACCCTTGAAACGTTCTATTTATATGTATACTGTATCTCCAAAACACGCATACAAGACCCTAATTCAACTATCTTCCTCCATTCTCCAGATCCAGCCTCATCCACACGCTTCACTCCGATTGTCAGGCGATTCAGCATCCGAAGCTCGCAGTGTTGCTGATGTTGGGATAGCGCTAAGTGTCAAGGCCGAGCGTTCACTTCTTGACTGGATTCCAGTCAGCAGCTGACTTTGCGTTGTAGGTCTGGATAGTTTAGTACGGATCAACAGCTACAAAACGAAACGTCAATGTTTGTTCGTCGTATCCGCGTATGCGCCAACTGATTGCAGAAGGATGAATTCTACAAGGACCTCTCTTTACTGCTCCAAAGTGCTCGGTCAACGGACATCGTGGTAATCGCTGGAGACGTCATTGCTCAAGTGGGATCTCTGGACGAATCAGAAAGGATACTTAGTGGTTCACATACAATCCCAGCTAACCGGACTGACAACGAAGAACGCCTACTCCAACTTTGCGCTGACCACGGACTGTTTCTGTCAAGCACCAACTTCTCGCAACAGAAACGACACCGCCGTATATGGAGACCGGCAACATCTTCATAGCGCTGGACTCAAATCAACCACATCGCTATCAGCCACCGCTGACGTAGATCCATTGAAGACTGCCGCTCCTATTGGTCAACACCCGTGGGCACGGACCTGCTCTGCTACGAGCCAGATTCTTTCTACGCCTGATAAACAACCGCAGTAAAGCCACCGAAATCGGATGTCCACAATACAGTGTCAGCGACGGTTGCAAATCGGCTTTTGAATCGGAACTCTCCATTCACCTCTCAGCTTAACCATCAGCCGAAAGAACTCATTAAACACTGTATGACAATCAAAGAAGCGATCTAAACGTCGATCAAAACAACAGCACATTCTGGCGCGCGCTCATAAAAACGATGCATCTCCCCGACCTCGGCTGCCCTGCTGGACGCTCGCAAAGCCATTCCTTCGGAATCTAAATACGACAAGGCGCACCGATCCCTCAAACGCCTGCTCATCAAGAGTCCGAGGAATGACCGCCACAAGTGGTGGGTAGAGAAGTGTAAAGAGATGGAGAAGGCTGCGGCTATCGTTAATAGCCGCAATCTTTTTCGTTTAATTAGGAGTACCGGTCCAATGAAAGTAGGCGTAAGTGAGGTAATTAAGGAGTCTGACGGCACATTGATTCATATTCAGCAACGCCGTCTAGATCGACGGGCAGAATATTTTAAGGCTCAGTTCAGCTGGCCCTCGTCAGCACATGACCTCCCTATACTCGATTCAACTGTGTTAATACTGCCAGTTGACATCAGTCCTCCATCTGAAATGGAGGTTATCAGAGAAATAAAATATCTCAAAAGGTATAAGGCTTCCGGCGCAAACGGGCTGTCTCCATTGGCTTTTACGGATGAAGGCTCAGCTACGGTTTCGAAGTTAACGAAACTCCTAGGCTCGTTGTGGGAGAGGGAAGAGGTTCCAACTGAATTCTCGTTGGTATTGCAGTCTGTCGATTGTCTGCCGCACGAGAAGAGTGCACGCGTGAGAACCAGGTTTAGCTTCAGACCTGGTCGAGGTAGTATCGACATCTTCACTCTTCGTAAAATTACAGAGCACAGACAATCCTTTGGATCTGAAAGCAGCTTTAGATTTTGTCGACCGCTTAAAATTCGCGCCACCTCGCTCTAAAGCGTGTGCCCGAAAAGTTTTTTCGATCTTATAATCCGTTTATACTAATAGCCGAAGCCGAGTTCGAGCTTACGGCACTTTTTCAGCCGAGTTCATTACAGAAAGTGGTGTTCGACAGGATAGTCCTCTTTCTCCGTTTCTATTTAACTTCGTCATAGATTTAATTCTTGAAGCAGCCCTATCCTTGTGCGAGGATAGTGGTACCGATTTACTCCCAGGTGGCAGACTGTCTGATCTAGAGCATACAGACGACATTATGCTACTAAGTGAAGATTCAGGGAAGTTTCAGGCTTCTCTGGATAGTTTGAGTGCTAGTGTAGCCATGTTCGGTATGCGTTTGCACCTTTAAAGTGCAAAATGTTACATCAAGACTGGGTTGGTCCAGCACTCAGTCTCACCCTGACTGGGGAAGTAGTAGAGGAAGTGGACAAATTTTGCTATCTAGTCAGCTATATCTCACCTGGCGGACGCATCACAGATGAAGTATCGGCGCGTATACAAAAAGCTCGATTGGCATTTGTCCAGTTGAGACATCTGTGGCGCTATCGCGACATCCGGCTGTCTGTGAAGGGTCGAGTATATGCTGCAGCAGTTCGACCAGTTCTGCTATACGGTGCAGAGACTTGGCCAACACGGGAAGAGGATAAAAATAAGTTGTGGGTGCTCGAACACCGCTGTCTACGTCGCACTGCACAAGTCTGGCGGGGTAAGCGGTCGAGTAATGCTGAGGTTAGGTGCAGGGTTTTAGGTAATGGTGATCGTCCACTAGAACAAGTAGATGACCTCTATGGATTATATTGGTTGGGGCATGTGTTACGCATACCGCCAGATAGGTTGCCACAGCGAGCGATGTTTGCCGAGGCAAGTAGTAGTCCGAAAAAGGTGAAGGGTGGTCAAACGAGGACCTGGCATGAAGATATGAAAACCTTAACTAGGAGACAGGGTCATTTATCTCCCGTTAGGCTCCCTGGCTGGAAACCTCGAGATCGTAGTCGCCAATGGTTAGAGACACTGAGCGATATAGTTGGGTACCGCAAACAGTGGCGCTCATGCATCTACTCAGTATTCTTGCAACCCCAGACTGTATAAATTCTCCATCTTCCGTTTGAATTTGCTCAAAATATTCCAATCTTCGTTCTGTTCCCCAATCCAAATGGGCGGCCAAACGACAATAACCAAAACCGGCGCATGAACGTGATTGTAAAAACTTAACTTAACTGAATTGGCAAGTGCATGGATTAACTCTACACATCGTAAATTAATAATCTTTTATTAATCTGCTCCAGGTTGTAATTGAATAGAAAGTTGCCGACTTGACCAACCCAATCAACTGACTACCACTGAAGACGAAATTTGAACAAATTTAAATTGGTAATTCTTGTCAGTCCCGATGTGCCCTGTTTATGCATACAGGGTAATACACGCCCTCTCTACGATGGATCTGGAGTTGAAAACCCACAGAGAAAAGCAGGACTTTGCGCGTCACTTGTCGCCAGGTTTAACACGGGAAGGCAGTCTTTTTAATTCCGCAGAAAAGGAATTAACACCATACTGATAAGCTTTGTTGAGAACGAAATTCGAGTCCAGTATTTCCGGAATGGTTGACTGAATAAACCGAGGATTGCACATGAAGATCGAATCGGAATAAAGGTCCAGCAGAACCATTATCCAAATGAGTCCATGGAGAAAACAGTTTCCTGCATCTCCGGAAGACTTGTGTCAAAGTCGGTGCGTTATTCGTTCTAGTAAGGAGGTTTGTAAAAGAAACAGGCACAAGACCCCAAGCACTGAGAAGGTAATGTGAAAAACAATCGAACTGACCTTCACTATGACCGCTGAATCTTCGTGTCCGATGTTTGCCCAGCAGCCAGTTTCTTCTTAGTCGAGATCGGGTCTTGAAAATGCTAAACCACTGCGAAAGGGGTAAATTTGAAAGAGATAAATACGAGAAGTATTATGATTAATTCATCGAATGGGAATACACTGAAAAAAAAACAGTCTCACTGGGAAAATTTCAAATATCTTTTTCGTCCAATAAACTGACCATAAACCAATATGCTGTGCATAGAAAATTCGATGGAATTACTAGAAATCCAACGGGTTGGGACAAGCATTACATCAAGTACTAGGCGGAACAGTGAGATCATATACGAATAGTCACGGGACGGAAACAAACCTCAAGCGGCTAATCTATTTGATCGGGCTAACCAAGAATTTAACGGAATCGTCAAAACTAAGTAGGTTTGTAGGTCGGGTGTAGTCATGACAAGTGTGATCGAGCCAGGAGTCTGACGATAATATTACCCTGATAGAGTCGATCGAGAAGCACTTCGTAACTGGCGCGTGCAACAGTTATCCGAGGTTCGGTGCTAAATCAGTGCACTTATGGCTACCATCGGAACCAACGGCATAGAATATTGATTGTTATTGTTGCTGATGATGATGGTAGAGGATGTGTATTACAATAGGCAGTAGAAATCAGCTATCTCAAATGCGGAATTTGACAACCCATTGGTTGAATGCACACGCGTGAATGATTATACATGGGTGGCCGTCAGAAAAACTAAGCCAGAAATAATAAACTCGCGGCAGATGGTCTCGATAATGTAAAAAGCGAATACATCACTGAGTATCAGCACAACGAAATGCGATGGCGTGATAACAAGCCCCGCTTTTCAGTGCATGCGAATTAGCAACCACAAGGATTCGTCCAGTGCTACTTTTCTCTTAGTCACATTTTTGGAAGCTCATTTACGTTCCGCAGAATTTATTTCCGACCTTTTTCACGTGAGAATTGCAGAAAAACACTTTTCTGCAAATTCTCACGAACTAAAGGGATAGTAAATGTTGCCCAATGTAAAAGAATTTAGTAGTTGACTGTGCGGGTTATGAGTAGAGGTACTCTGCCCCGTCTATTTAGTTCTGTTGTACGGTTGTGAGACCTTGAATTTGCGAGTAGATATCCGTCAACTGGAAGTTTTCCATTATCGGTGTTTACGTAGTTTAGCCCACATTGGATGGAGCAAATGGGTTAGTAAGGTGGACATAAGTCGTCGTGTGTTTGGGAGTCTATCAGGTATAAACATGCTAGCATACCGAATTCAGATTATTAGGCTTCGCTGGCTAGGACACGTATTGCGTACGTACGCCCAGCCATCGTCTGCACCTTATTCGCTGTTGCTAATCTGGGCTGGAGGAAACCACGTGGAGGTCAACAGATGACGTGGAGACGAGGCATGAAGAAATGCACAGAATCATTAGGTAGAGTAGGTGTCTCGCGCCTTCCAGGTTGGTTGGAGACATTGAAGGATATGGCAGCGAACCGACAGCAGTGGCATTCTTGTTGTCATTTCTTATTAGGCCAGAATGCTTGAAACAGTATGTATGCAGAGTAAGATTATGTACTGCGTTGATCATAGAGGTTCACTTTCTTCTCCCTCCCTCAAAATAGATCCAATCCCTGTACACCTTAAATATTACCACTAACCTTGTATACATTGCAAGTTTGGCAATGATCAGTGAAGTTTGCCTCGCTGTATTTCGCTGTAGGATGATGATGAGAAGGTTCTCACTCTGAGTCCCGGCGGGAACATAGAAAATAGCACAGAAGATAAAACAGGTGTTCAATGCCCTTTGTGTATCGCAACTGCGAAGTTATCTTTACCGATTGCTACGACGCTCACAAAAGGTGCAAAATGAGTAGAAATATATCAGCTTGGAAGGGACTTAGGAACGTGTGAAGGATGCCAAATACCAATAAATACAGTAGTTCGGACGGGGGTGGGACAGTAGACGAGGTATTAAATAAATAATCAGTAGGTTGCATATGACCTCGATCACCGAACTCCGAGCGGTAAGACCAATGTGTGTTGAACGGATAGATTAGCCGAATGCCTAAGGCCTCGACTGTTGAGAACGGGTTGCAATTTACTACCCTGCCAACTAGAGCACAAACTAAATTACCCATGATCAAATACACATTTTATAGTAGGTGGACGAGTACTGAGATTGAGATAATTGAATGACCTTCGTTTACTTCATGGTAAGCGCTTTGACAATAAGCGATCCTAGACTTATGTAGGGGTCACGCTACAGGTGCACCTGAATGTATAAATAATCAAGGCTAAGGTTGACAATGGAAGCGTGTCTTCATTCTGATATCCAATTACAGATGATGCGAAGAAATCTTAGTCTACTCCTCATGCACTCATCTGCTGCATCAGCAGTGTGTATAAATAACTTTTAAAGGTGACAACTAGCCATTCACTTCTACTTATCGGAGTGTATTTTTTCGCCCGAAAAACAGTGGCTCACAAGTGCAACTGGTAGAACTGCTTGGCGCTATCTGTAGCCTGGGGAGCCTATTAACACGCAGATTGGTTTTAGCGCCTCCGGGCAATTGTGACATCAGGGACAACAAACAGTTCCACAGATCAGTCCCCCAGGTACAGGGATCATGTGCTTAGGAATCGGACTGGGGTCGTGATTAGTTCCAAATGCCAATGCGATTAAGCATGCAGTTCCAGAACTTTTATTTTGTCTGATCAGTCTACAAGCATTGGAAGAGAATAAATTGTACCAAGACAAGTGCATGTGAAGAAAATAGGACTAAGTAGCTACGTTCAGAAAACGAGTGCACACAGATAGCGTTGTTACATCCCACACACTGAACAAGGTGCTTGTGTAATTAGGATTTCGATTTTGCCTCGTGATCCTTTTTATTTTCTTGTGAAGTTACAGTCATTTAAATGCGATTAAAAGAAAATCTCTCGGGAAGGATTCAAATAAAAAGAGGTAAACGAGATTATGTTCGAAACCGTTAGTGAATACTTCGGGAGCCCTTCATCGTACTATGTTTTCCCCTACCCCTAGCCAATGTTTTTAAATATGCTGATGACATCAATTTATTCCAATCCGACCTGACATGACATCACTTTCTGACGGCTTGCCACATGTGTTAACATTTTAAGGACAGTCCGGTCTTCATCTGAACGCTTCTGAGTGCATTTAGAGTTTATCGCGATTTGAGTACCGATTGAAAACTTCAATGAAAATCTAAGTATCTATACCCAGAAAACACCGGTAAATGTCTTGGTCATCCCGTGAGGAAGCCTGCGTTAATAAACGACATTGATTATCCACTCAGATACAAAAGCTAAGACAAGTTAGGCTGGAAAATCTAACGACTAGTTCTTTTATTTATCAGTTCATTTTTCTATAACATCTGATTGCTTCGCTGTGATTTTCTCTAGTCTATTTAAAAAGGATTGTAACACCATTTTTCACAGTAACCAACTGTGTTTCTTTCACGCTCATGGACATTCAACTCACAAAAGTGTCTCGCCTTCATGCATTCTCTGGTAACATTGTTATCTATGATGATCTTCACGACCTTAGCCATCCAATTAATCTCGATCTATTTGTCTAGCGTTTCCATGCCACAATCAGATCCGATTTTCGCTTCTCAAGATCGAGTATAAACATTACCAATTGATTGCGGTTCTCACACACCACCCCGCTACCTTGCGGTTCAGGCTTTTGCTAACTGAAGGCTCCGGTTGTGAACTCCCAAAGAAAATTTACCTGCTTTGGCCTGGGCAACACAGCAGTATCGTGTCATCGTGGGTCTTCTTTGATTTTTAATAAACATTATTGTACCATTGATTTGCTTGGCACACAGTCTGAACTCAAGTGTGAGTGAAAATATATTTTTTTAAATATATAAACAATAATCGTGATTAAACAGTACTTTTTTTTGGTTAGCACTCTAATGGGCAAGGTTTTACATGAACTCATATAGACGATTCTCTATCCAAGCACTTTTCATCCTCGTTATATATAACGCCAGTGCAACATTAAACATTTATTTGTGCGAGTGAAATGTAGGCATATATGCTTGCACAAGTGATTACTGTGCAACACTATTTAATTCAAAATCAAGTTCCAAAGCTAAGGTTGCCCATTCCCATATCTTAACAGTGGATCATTCTAACTATGCGGTCTGATGCCCTCTTCCACTGCACCCTTTGGTGTTCAAACAGTACAGATCACCAACATACAGTCACGTGTTTGAAACCAAACGCCACCGTTACTGATACCACCTAACTTTCCCGCCCTTATTCGTCCACAAATCACCGTTATAGAACACAACGCACTTCCTGTCTATCCCACAAAAGAAGCATAAGTTTGAATATCGTAGAAAAGCGATGCGTCAACACCAGAAAATAATTCACTTCTTGGGTGCCCAGAAAAGGTGATACTACATCACCTCCAGTCTGGAGAATCACTTTACACTTGATTCATCAATGAAACATACTACTACATGCAAACACCTTATTCGTATTTGTGCCGAAAATAAACTTCCTGGGTACATGTAAATGAATGAACTAACAAAACGTCACCGGATACGTATGCATGACGAGAGGCAAAACCGCGAAACCGGTCGTGTGCTTTCAGGGAAATTTCGTCCAATCATTCAAATAGTACTTCCTGCAAAATATGTATGTATGTATGCCACGCACCGTGCACCACGTAATTCACATCCTCAATTTTTTCGCTAGTCAGTTGCTCTTTGCAATCTGATCCGTTGTACCAGACAGACGGAATGAAAACAAAAACAAATTTGAGAACAGGCCGTCGCTGACACCAGTCGAGTGTGCATCACACCGGTGCATGTTTCTCACAAAGCGTTTTTGTCTGGCACATGTAGTCCACAACCGAATAAATGGGCATCCTTTTCACGAGAAAGAGAGAGCACCACGTAGAAAGAGAAAGAGCAAAAACGTGCGCCACGTGTCACTCAATCGAACAGTACATGTGCGCGTGTGTGTGCCAATCCAGTCTACACTTGTGTCAGGTGCGTGAGAATGCCTAGCCGTCACTCACAGCTGGTGAATGACTCACGGCTCGAACCACGTGGTGAACAAAACAAAAAAGAAATAAACAATTCCGAGCTATTCCAGTGAGGACACAAGTGCACGTTAATCATAGCAGATTGACAGTATGCATCAGACTGACAAAAACAGAGAAGCGATTATGTGCCGACGGAAAAAAAGCGCACAGATTGAGGGTGCAAAAATAGTTCATTTCAGTCGGGTAAGTTCCGTTTGGTGGAGGGAGCTGTCTGCCTTTCACAATGTGTTTATAATACATTGTGACATTACAGAAATCCACTACGTGGGTCTCAGAACCAAGAACAGCCTACTCTCGGGCACTTGTTGTTGTGATGAGTTCCAAAAGACCACACAAGAAAGGTGTCTGATGTCGAAGTTGAACGTCGGATCTCACGTAAACCAACCGCTTAGTGACAGACCAGCCCAGTTATATCTCTCTCGATTGTCCCAGTTCAGTTCGTGATGGCAGATCGTAAATGAACGGAGAATTCAGGATGCCAGTAATCAGGTAGGTATGGAACAATAAGGACGTGCAAGGACGTGCGTGTCTTCCTTTAATCCGGCGCATTCTGACTCGGTTAATCATAATCAACAGTGGCTGTGCCAACAAGCAACCACAATTTGAATTTCCGCTTCAAGACACACCGAATGATTTTATCTGAAATCGGTTGACAAATTTGGATTTTTCACACGTGCACGAAAGTGCACGGTTAATAGT
>UZAN01041894.1:13271-29711 GCA_900618425.1 Echinostoma caproni
TCGTGTGCGTGTAGCACCTGTAGTTGAGATTGCTTGGGTGGCAAGATTTCTCCCTGCCGCCCACCCCCCACCTCGTAACTCATCTCAGTTGAAACTAGATTGATTGTTTAGATACCCTCTCATGACAGCTCTCATCTGCGAAACAAATCCGATAAAGCGACTACACTGACATTGTGTAATGCAGAGATCTGAATATCAGGTGTTGCTTGGTCAGGCTTTGTGGTGTATCCGCGCCTCAATACTCAATGTTTAGTGCGTTGTCCTATGTACAAAGTTCACATGAGTACATACTGACGGTACCAACTGCTGGCGATGTTCCGCCGGGAATACTGACTCCTCTCGTGTTGCGGNNNNACTGTGGAGACACTCAGTGATCGCGCCCACAACGGATGATTATCATCACCTCTAACGGTGTAATAACTTATGCATTCTGCGGTATTTTCACTCCGGTTACTCAATCAAGCCAGTCTGCTCCACCCGTTCGATAGAGTGAATGTAGTTTACCCAAAGCAACATTAATTGAATTCATTATCAACTTCCACGAACCTGGTTTGTGTGCTTTTGCTCCGTTGGTTTGAACTCAGTGTTGACCGCGCTGCTCACCTACACCGTCATCATGACTACTCACACGATTGGGGCTACCGTTGTCATAAATGGCAATGAATAGAACATGTTCTGCGCGTTCGCATTGATTTCTTTCGTATGACTGTTCCAGTATTGCTAAACTACAGTGTGCCTGACTACACTCTGTTCCAGGAAGCTGGAGTGTAAGGCTGATTTGATCCATTGACACTGCGTTCGTTTCCTATTTACCTTGTCAAATGTAGTATGGAACACTTTTTATGCAAACTGCTCTATGTAATGCTTCAATTTGAGTTTAGTGATTAACCGAATGCATCATTCCTGCTGTCTATTTCTCATTATGTTGGTAACTGAACACCCGTTGCTCGTTTTCCGAATAAGAATTCAGGGTTCCCAGTTTCGATTTCGGAAGCGGATGTTTCAATTAGCCATCATTATTGTGACCATCCTATCTATACACCTAGTCCAGAATGAACAACCGGTTTGGATGGCGTGTTGTTTCTCTAGAAGTAATCGATTTGGGTGCACGCTCTTGTATCCTCTTCACTAAAGTACTTTTTGACATATTCTCCGCTTATGAACTGAATTTTCTTTCCCTGATCAGTTTATTGATTTAAATTGTGTTTCTACTAGACAGTAGTTTTATCCAAATCCCCACTCCTCTTCTTTCTCAATTACAGAAAGCTGCCGTTTCAGCTGGCGGTCCAGGACCCCGAAGTTTCATTTATTTTCGTACATTTTCTGATCTCATCGTTATGCTGACCCCGTTGGCTCCAGTTCTCTCATGTGAATTGTGGTCCAACTTGCAATTGGCCTGTCAGATGCAACCTCCATCCGCCATCCTTCACAGTCAACTCAGCAGGTTACACACATCTCAATCAGACTGGACTTTACACTGGCCTTACGATCTGGTGAGTTTGGCCGTCGTTTGCATGATGACCGTGATTCGCTGGAGCCTATCACACAACCACTAATGATGGTACTAATCTTTTTTACTTTCTTGCTTTTATTGTACAATGAACGAGTGTACGAATAATTTTCGGCAAAGGGGCTGCGACCAGGGGAATTCGATCAATCAAAAAGTGGGAAAGTAGGTCCTCGACTACGAGATTCCAACGCACAAACTGTGAGATATGGGGATGATAACCTATGTCACCATCACTCAACTTTAAGCTTAGCTGTCTGAATTGCTCACGGTCACGTGGTTGAGTCTTCTGAAGATCGCTAACCGTTTGGAATCGTCTCCAACAGTGCTGCTATTTTGTCTTGGCGAAGTTAGCTTTGGATAGTATCGGCTATTTACATCCCCGGAGTCTATGGGTTTCTGAAGCTCGAACCTCCAAGGTTGTGTGCAGAAACTGAACACCGTTGCCACATTTATGCAGTTTTCTACTCAACATCACTTTCGGTGCTTTAGTGCGCAATGGGAGATATTCTCTAACATCGCTATCCCCTGGTCCGTTTAGCGATACGCTATGTGGAGGTGCCTGTCGTTTGTAGCTATCGGATAGGTTTGGGCTTGCTTTATAGGTTTCCCATCACTGGATGTGTTTTTTTATATTTCTTTCGGGTATGAGCCGTATTTTTCAGGTTTATTTTTTGTTCTCTCCGTCTCGTTTTCACGTATCTGTGTGAAACTAGCTCATTGGGATTATTTCCTCAAGTATGTTCTCACGCGGTCGGCTGCGATTATCTCATATCCATGGTTTTCACGAATCTCGGTAAAATTCATTTTTCGAGAGACAAAGGAAATAAAATGCGTCACACTCGTCGTTAATTAAACTCATACTTGAAACAATAAGAAACATGCGCAACATCTCGTGTATGTGATCTCGCTCAAGCTAAACCAGCATATCTAACCGTGCGTTTAAGCTACAGATCATGAACTATGTAGTTCAAGAATGAAAGTTTCAGCTAAAAGCTTGACCGTACACAGTTCCAGTCCTGACGGTAGTGCATAAGACACGAACTGCTAACCAATCCTGAAGGAGAACAAAAAGCTTTCCGATACGCTGTTTTCGCCGATGGTAAGGTTTGTGATTCTCTTGTAATTGCTAGTGAAGTTCACAGCTGCATCGAATGAGCTGGGCCAACAACAATAAACCAAAGCGTTTCGCTTTTCTAACCGGGAAGCATGTTGGCTAATCGACAAAGTCCATGTTGGCGCATTTGACTCTCTGCTGGATCGGGCTGATTTTGATGGTCGGGTTTACCTTCACTGTATTGGCACAGCCTTGACACTGGTTTACTGGTCGCGTTTTGCCGGGTGAATCGATCACCAATTTACAGGATCACACTAGCTGATCTGGCCATATCTTCCGAATTCCCAGCCATCTTTCTTCCAATAGAATAGCATAGTTTCATTTTCTGTAAAAGCTACACTCGCATTACTATCAGGATCAACTTGAAGCATGGTCAAAAATCCGCTCGTTATCATTTACTTTCGTGTGCCTCGTTATTCACTCGGCACGATCCATCTGTCTGTTTTTCCCTTCATCTGTACATCTATTCACTTCTGATTTGCATTTCAAGCCTGGCTGCACTCAAAACGTGACGTATAATCTGGGCTGTGATGATGATGATGATTATGACTATGCATCTGGTGGAACATGCGACGCATTGTCTTCCGCTCGCTACTTATTCGCCTTGCTTCTTGTTTTTCTTAATTCTGTTTTACTTCTCCACTTTTATTATTTTCGTATGCGGTACGACCAAGCAGACATTTTCGTCCTGTNTATATATATATATATATATATATATATATATATATATATATATATATGTGTGTGTGCCTGATCGTCATGTCACAAGACCATACAAATTGTGGGTTGGTCGCATGTTGTCAGTCTCGGCAATACGGTGACTTACAGAAACTGTGAAGTGCAAAATAATAGTTGAGAGCACGCGAAATTGATGGCCAATATCAATTCTGCTCATATTATGTTACTTGTTTCATTCTAATTAGGCTTCGTTTGACTTCTATGATTCAAAACTTATGTGATCAGATGACATTTTTGACTCCGCACCCTATCGAACGAATAACAACAGCAATAATAGTATACTTTTCTTTATTGTGTACACGAAGTGATAGCAGCCAAGGGTGGTAAAGTTAGACTGCGGTGATACGATCCCGAGGGTCGAGGGGGGGGGGGCAGGTTGNGATTTTGACCCACACTGCTTGACTCAGGTAATCGTTTTGGTCAGCTATCTATTTTTGAGGCTCTTGTAATAGATTACTAAGAATTTTCTGAGTGGTCTTATTTGCCGGCCTATTTCTCTCTGTAAGGGCTACCATCTCTACGATTGAAAGGGAACAGTGTTTTTTTGCAGCCCGTGCTCATGTAACTTCCCCAGAATCTTTATTGTCACTTACACAGCGACAGTCGTGCACCGTATAGTCACGATAACCCACTGAACGGTTAGGAGAACCGCAATGCTCATATCCGACATCACAAGCAAAATTCAAGCTTTCTGCCATGTTGCGCAGCAGCTAACATCACTCACTAATCTGTTTGAATTGCGGTGGAATAGATCTTTTAACATTTGCACATTCAGTGACTCATCTTTAGGTATTTATTTGTATTCGCTGAAAAGCGGTGAATACGAGAATCTGGAATTGTGTTGATATCAAACCGTCGCGTTAGATACACACATATCCATTCTCGATCACGTAGGAAAACTATTGTCCCGGTCCACCCTTGTGATCTTCTCCAGTCATTAATCTTGCCTGCCAATGCTCGTGCGTGTAGATTCCAGACAAAGCGCAATTGGTCGGTCAAGCAACCAATTTTTATCCACAATCTCGTCGGCACGGTGAATCCACTTCGTTCCACTCTGCCACCTTTCTGGCTGACTTATGTGACTATAGGTCAGCCAGTCTTCATCGCTGGAATCATCTGATACCATGTGCTGCACCGTCTAAGATCTTTCGTTTCAACAAACCATTGAGCATAAAACTGAATTCTTTCGAGGCTTTTATTTTCCCATCTGATACATATGAACGATCTCGTGATTATGTGAATGACTCATTCCGGATGATAAACATGCCTCACGAAACCGAATGGATTTTCTTCGAAAACAAATCAAACGAAAGGTCAAACCGACCTACTGTGCTTAGTTACCTTGCGTATACTTGATCACTGCAGCTGGACACCATCAGTCACTACTGGAATTTGTGTGAATGCATGACTCGGCATGGTGACCGCTAGTGCAAATACACTTTGCTACTCTGACAGCACGCTGTTGACAGTGCAATGTGATCCTGATGGTTTCGTCCCCACTACTGTTGTTGGGTATCGTTCATTGATGCGTATTGGCTTATTCTAGTATTTTTGTCATGTATTGGTATCTGTAGTTCAGCTTCGGTTTTTCTCTCACCTCTTCTGTCCATAGACCAAATCTGTACTGGACCAACCGTTTCCCGTGATCTCGGACTCCGTTGGTGACGCAGATATAAAAATCGGTGACAAGGAGAACAAACGTGGGGAGGGGGAGAAAAGTTGACGATTGACAAACAACTGACTGAGAGAACAAACCACCAACCCCTCTTCCCATTTGTATGATAGATGCGGTTTGCTGACCCAGTTTATTCTTATAGAATTATTTGATAATCGTGCACAGTTCGTTTTGCATTAAATGTGTGGGTCCTATTGAGAAAGCAGACTTGCACCACAACCGCATCAACGTGCACCACGAACTTAAATAATACGATTTCTCCAAATTCGGTTTTGGGTTACTAGGTGCTCTAAAATCCAGGATGCGTGCATTTAATTTATTTTCAGTTATCAGCTATATGAAGGATTTAACGTGAACATGTTTGATCGCCAGATTCGGTTTGTTTACATATTTTTTGAGAACAATTAGTCGCTTTGTGGCTCATTCACATAGCAATCCGGTTGATATCTCGGTCATTTTTAGAGAATAACAAACTGAATCGCCCCGAAAGCAATCAAACTCTTTGTGTAAACTGTCAATTGGATTTGTGCTTAAATGTGCTCGGGTTCTTTTTGTCTGGCAAGGTTGAAAATCACCGGAGCTTTCTGCTTGCTGATTGGCCACATTGTATTCCATTTGGATTGTTCCATACATTCAGATTCCTCACGTTCACTCCGAAATAAACTTCTGATTTGGACTGCTTACAAGCAGTAATCGGATCGGGACTGTTTTCTGAAAATAGACAAGTGCAAGAATCAGCGTGATAAATCTGTTTTAGGACCCTGTACATTTATATTTGAGGCATCACACTCGTAACGAAAACACCCTGTTTACATTTGGTATGAAGATTGGAACAGTGTACTACATCTACTGGTTTAGCGCAGAGAAACATTTTTAGTTCAGCTGAGAAACACATCTCATTGAATAGAAGGAACTAATTCTTCTTATGAGATTACCATTAGGAATTGCTAAAAAATTCAATCGGAATCTGTACTCCATTTGTGGATATTCGGGCATGAGATAAGGAGCGGTACGGTTCACGTATATGCTAGATCCCTTGCACCTAGCGAAATACTCGTCCAGGATCAAGTGTCTCAAATCGCCTCTGTTGACGAAGCCTTACTTCTTGCCTTCACCTGGCGAAGGTGTTTGCTACCAAAAATGAAAGGACCGCACACCAACATCCGGGTTGATGAACAATCGCTATGTTACCCCGACGAGGGGTAATGGAAACTGTGATCCCGCGCACAAGCTACGAAATGATTCCTTTCTTATCCCGGTTGTTGTATCGGGGTTTATTTGACACTGTCATATCTTGCATCAAGATTGAAAGAAGACAAATGTCGCGGGATGTTCACATTTCGTTTGATCTTCTCGATCGCTTACTTAAACCAAACAGGCACATATAGCACGTTGGGTTGGTAAATTCAGAGGAACAGACGTGTACAGATGGATGAGGGCTAGTAAAATTGATAACATTTTGTTTATCAGAAACACTGCGAGAAAAAAGAAGAGTTTCTAAAGACAACATTGTTTAAAAACGGTTGCCCAGGAAGATTCATTGATATCCACTGTAAACAGTCTCAGAACGGTAGCCCATCTCCAACTGTTGCCTATACAGTGGCCTACATCCAATTATCTTTCAAAGACGATCACCTTATTAACGATATGCACCAAATGTTAAAGTCTGTTCTGACCCGCACATTCCCAGCTGCTCCACTTCAACTTAATGTCTCCATTCGTGGAATGGATTTGGGCAAACGTATACATGGTTGTCAACCCAGTTCTATCTCACACACTGCATACCAGTTCACCTGCAGTTGCGGTGATGCATACATGAGTAGAAACATCCGTCATTTATCACATCGAATGGCCGAGCATATTCTATTGTTCAACTTGTTGTTTAGCCGGTTGAAGCTTTATATTGGTGGTTGGTGAAGTCGATGTCGGAAGCCACGGTCGATAATCAAACGGTCACGAGGATTCCGGGTTCATCCATTGCAAAACACTTCATGACAAACGGGCACATAATTGATCCTGCTTCCTCTTTCAAACCCTTATTACGTAAAGTAGTGCAAAAGTGTTGGCAATTAGTGTGGCGTTATTAATCAGGTTACATCATCCTATTTTGTGCGTCCAGAATTTATTGATGCAATCAGCTCATTTGCTGTGGAGTTAACCTCTTGTTTTTAATTTTAGTAACTCCTGTCCATCTGTACACGTTCGTTCACTAGGTTTTACCGAGCCAATGTGTTACATGTGTGCCGTTTGTTTTATGTCAGCGGTGGAAAAGACCAAACGATCTTGATGCGATGGACAAAGGGGGCGCAGTGTTTCGCAGTCATAGGTCGAAACAGTATGGAATGAAATAATGTGTTGAATTGTGAGAGTGACCTCTACACAAAGGACCAGTGGGATCAGAAATGATGCTTTCGTGACAACTTTTTATTACACTGTCAGGTGAAGTTCACTCGATTTCACAATCACCTATTTTGGGGTTTAAAAGATAGTCCACTGACAATCAACAGAGTGAAGGATGACTACTGCCGCATTGAAAAAATAGTCCGATAAGCGAAACAATCTGTTTTTCAATAGTCCATCGACTGACCGGTATAATTATATAGGGATTGTTTGTCTTGGTCAATCCGGCTTTGATCGTGTATAGCTATCTTCAGACCAAATGCTATGATTACATGAGCGTCTTCTCAGCTAGGTCGTTGCTGTATCCACCCGCCGGCGCACTATTGGGCTTCTTCAGGCCATAAAAAAGCTAAAGCACGAACCGGCCATTTCGGACAATAGAGGACTGGGAAGGAAATCGAATGTTTGGATAGCAATCGCGTCCCAATGCAGACGATGATAAACCGAAGTCGTTTTGGGAGTGANATAAATGATGCGGAAAGCTTGACCAATATTAACCAAGTGTCTTTTCTTCAGTGTGCGTTAGCAGATGACACTTTTCGCAGTCCTAGTTTCTTCTTGTCTCAACCCATAGGGAGAGGGTGCGGAGGGTGTGCGTGGGTGGGTGGGGGGTTGTTTGCGTATCTTCTTTGTCACATGCCCCGTAATTCGATCGATGTACCTCGCTGCGTAGGAAACCTAGAGGTGTATGGATGCGATTTGAAGAAGCAATATATCTTTTGAGGTGGAACCGTGTTGCGTTTTTAAGGTAATTTTACTTGTGTCTCATAACAGAAGCGCAAGGGATGCTTTTGTTCGGAGAAGTTTGGAGCACCTGTGATTGATAGTTCATTCTGAGCGTGGTTAGCTGCCACTGAACTGCGCATGAAAAGATAACGAAATAAAAAGGCTTTCAATTTTCCGTAGATCCAAATGGACCACTAATTTTCACTTCACATAAAAATTATCTCTATCCTTTTTCCGAGTCTTTAGAAGCCATCGATTGAAAATACCATAATGGTACTTGGTAAACTGGTTCTATCCGAAATTTTGAAAGTTGGAGACCCCGTTTCAAGTTGTCAGTTGCACTGTGTGAATCCTCAGAGCGGTGCTTCAAGTGTGCGATTTAATTGAATATCCCGGTATGCGATCAAACTAGTCATTTACAAATCAAACCAGGTTTCTTTGTCTGATGCATTAACTCTCCGCCTCGTCTCGTATGTCGCACGATCAGTTTTTTTACAACCTCTAGTATGAAGTGTAGGACGTCGGGTTTGTCGGTTTTTCCTGATAGTCAAACCACACCGGTTCCATCTTGCTTTCATTACTGCATTTTACAGTGAAGGAATTTCCCAGAGAGTTAAACCGACGTATTCCATGAAGCGGACATAGGGTGGAACTGAGATTTTAACTGACTGGTGTGAAAAAGGGCACGAAGGTCCCCACAGGATTAAAGTTCACTGGGTACTTCGATTGTCCTGCAGCAATGTGAAGTTTGAAGAAGCTACTTCGGGCGCAATCACAATTCCTGTCTCATACAGATTATTATCATAAGCATTTGTGTGAGCAGTCTTAGGATGAACGATATAAAGATCTAGAGGTTTCTGCTTTCAATGCTTTTCACAAAGAACCGCTTTAACTTTGGGAATTTCTAATTGCAAACAACATTGCACAGATATGGGTCGAGTTTTAACATTTATCGTCTTCGCGAAGCATTGGGATCGCCCATAGACAAAATACGATGCTTCAAAAATAACGTGACTGATTAACATGAACAAAAATATCTGTTCAGGCAAACCTTTTATTGGTCTGTTTTCTGCAAGTGACTTGGATGAAACTGATTGCAAAGAGAACGTAGTTTGACAAACCGATTAATCTTCGCTCAGGTAATCAGACCCGGAATTTTCGCACACACTGAAGTTCTACATACGGCCCCGAGGTGTTCATTCTGATGGATTGCATTTTTATGCCTAGTATGGTTCTTCTAGCGCGGTTCGATGTTTGTACATAATTCTATCCATAGTCTCAAGCATCCATTATGCATCAACCATAGTCATTTTGAAACCAAGTGTATGTCTAAAGTAAACTGTTTGATAAACGTGTCAGTTCCGGCCGGTTCCTACATCCATTGTTAGTGTTCCACATTGGTGAACCGTTTTTAGTCGCCATATTTCGGCTACGCATTTGGTCACCACATGGAAAAAGTCGGTGAGATTAAACTAAAAGGTGCATCAACGGTATCGGTTTTGGACGAATTGGATGAGATTAGGTGAGCGAGCAACGCTTTCTTTGACTTTCAAATCACCCAAATATTTCAGTGATCGACTAATCTGATTCCGAGGTCTTTTGGGAGAGAGGAAAAAGATGAACGAATATATACAAAGATTTTGTTAGGTAGTTAGGATTTAGGTTGTTCGGGATGCAGCATTTATTACACTCGATGGTATCAAAATGTTCTGACAATTTAGTGTAGCATATTGAGTTATTTTTTCACAATTCAGGTTAGCAGCACCCATGGTGGAGCGATGAAAAGACCTGATATCAAAATCAGACTCAAGTCATATTCAAGTACCATGCAAACGGCCGCCGTACAAACAGACCATGGCGCCAAATGTGCTGCATTTTAAATCTTGATTGGCGTCATCTATGAGCTGATGAATTTCAGGCACTTATACAAACAACTCGTCAGGGTGTTCACCTCCTCCGATGATTGATGAGGCCACATGTCACCAGAAGTTGATCGGGTGGGTGTATGAAGTCAACAGTTACCTCAGTGATGTTGTAGCTGCACTGTATCCCAACGCAGATTGCTTTCATGTTTCATTTTGGGGCCAATTGTTGCTTTCCATATTTCCATAATACGAAACATGATGGAGAAAACAATAGAAGGAAATGTATATTAAATACTCTCTATGCTTGAAATGGAAGGTTACGTTGACTAGTTATCGAATCAATGAATTGTATTGAGATTCTGCGTTACTGGTCAGCGATCTTTCATCATTTTTGTCCTACGGTGGAAAGGAGTTGTTTGACAAGATGCTGAACTGGCTAAATGAGGATTGTGCGTGAAGGTTAAGTTTGAAGGATTACCAGTTCAAATTAGTAAACCCAAATCCTCACTGGTCCATGTTGTGGCGTGTACGACGACCATTATGAATCTTGTCTGTACACTTATCGGCTCAAGCCCGTTATCGAAAGGTGATGGTCTGGTCGACTGATCATCAGTTGCTGCCATTTTGCGGATTCACGAAATTTTAGGATATACCATATTGTTGAATTACTAAAATTAAGCTCCCTATGGCTGACGTGTTACCCTAAATTTTTGCAACAGGGTAATAAATTCACTTCTTCAAAGATCTCTGAATGAGGAAAAGACAGCGTACACGGTTTGGAATGTGCAGACAATATTTATCTTGCTTGTTTGCTCTAATGGTTATATTGATGTAACGTATTGTCATTTCGCATATATGTCAACAAAAAGTTCAGAGAAAAATTTATTGATTTGATTGGGTAGGACAGAAATTGGATGCATAAGTCCTGAATGGAANGAATGGAACATTCTGCGGAGTGATTGTAGTGAATCATGTTTTGGTGATAAACTGATACGAGAGAAATGAAAAAATTGAAATTACTC
This sequence comes from Echinostoma caproni, assembly GCA_900618425.1. NCBI lineage: Eukaryota > Metazoa > Platyhelminthes > Trematoda > Plagiorchiida > Echinostomatidae > Echinostoma > Echinostoma caproni. Next base: position 24,322 of record UZAN01041894.1, read on the forward strand.
CAACGGGCCTCCCGTTCGTCGGTTCCCAACGTCGGGTTATCTGATAGCGAGTGGAGTACACGGTAATTTGGTAAAAATCTAGTCGCCTTTTGAACGACTAATCTGCTTCTTTCTTCATTTACTCTCGGTTCGGTTGTGCGCACGTAGATAAATCTCTCTTTGATCGCGTCAGTTGTATTTTTTCGTGATCATGCAAAGCGGTGGAGTGTAATCTCAGATGCATGTTTTTCTCCTGCGCAAAACGGATTATATGGTCGGTGCTTAAAACGTTTATCCCAAAATAGCACTCTTTCTTTATTTCGTCGCTCTTGTTGGCCTGATCGTTCAGTCCGGTCGCACAACAACCTAGGCCAAACTACGTTACAACAAACGATTATTTCCTTACAGAACTATATTCTACACGAAATCGATGCGGTCACTTTGGCAGAGCAAGATACCAACCAGTGACGTAAACAACCGAGGATATCAGTTCGAGCATCATCTAGTTGAGCTGATAATCTCGATAGATTCAGCTGGAAAGAATAACAACGTGCTTTAATAACCGACCAACGATAGCACATTATGCAAATCAGGGAATAATGCAAGGGGCTAGAAAACGTGATTATCAGTCCCATTCAGATGGTGTGTTCATACGGGTTGGGGTTGGCCGTGAGCAGTCGATATTCCCATACTGGTCGCACAATTGGTGATCCCTTGCTATTTTCATAATGTATTTTAATTGGTCGGTAGGTGAAGCACTGAAATCCATCCTGTTCATCATTCGGTTGTTCTTTAAATAGTACTCCAAAGGTTAACTAATGTGTAATCCACTCCACAGTTATCTAACTGCAAGGGGAGAGGGAGAGATGTATAGCTTCACACATTTCCCTGGTTAGTTTATTCAGTTTCTCCAAAAACAATGGCGAACATAAGGAATTTAAATCACACTTTCAAATCCAGCATACTTCCTTCGCTTTGGATGTTTGTTTAAATTTTTGGCCTGAAGTCAAACGACAGATGAAACTTGGGTAAATGGGATAACTGGCTAAATATTTCCTATAACTTTTCGAACTAGCCTGGAGTCGAAACTATGCATAGTCTTTAAAGTGAGTTTGTAAAACAAAAGGTTTCCGCATAACACATATGGTCTACGTAACGGATGCTTATCATCCCGGTACAATGCAATGTTCGGATATGTTAGTGACCGAGTTTGGGAGTATGCGAAAACGTGCACTTTCTGGTAAATTGTTAACGAATAAAAATGAATCTGCGTTCCGTCGGCCACCACGACAGCCACTACTCGTGAGTGTGTCGAACTTATAAACCAGATAATTTTTTCACTAACTTCCTTTTACTGAGGTTATAATTATACGTTTTTCAGGAAGGAGGAAGCGGACAATCAAGGGGCTGCATTACAACTCAGAATGGGGAAAGTCAGGTAGTGGTGGTGGGATTCGAAAACACATTCCCCCGAGGCGGTAATGTGCTGATGATACCACTCGGCCACCACTGAACGCTCAAATATTCTTGTCTGGATCTTGTGGTTAAACTGGTATAGAGAATGATTTTGCTACTGCTGAACTCCGGGCATTGCGAATTGCGTGAGTGTGTACCTGTGCAGATTTCAGTCAACAAAGTGCTCCAGTCAGTTTTATAACAACTGAATATATATATATACATATATATAATACCTATAACGATACGGAATTCACACCAGTCAACTTCTCCAAGTTCGTTTAAGCCGAATACTCTCTGACGTTTCAGACTGAATCTAGATTCGAACTTCAATGTGCCTATTCAACTCTTAATATTTAGGTTTTTTCTCAACACCATTATCATATTAGAACACAGTAAGGCACTTGATTCCCCGGACAACCACTTTATATCAAAGAAATTAATTTACGATTTTTATTGATTAAAGTCAACGTACTTACAGATGAATTTCCTTGTATGGTCGTGAACTGCGAACCGGAATCCAAGCACCGTTGAATAAAAATGAGTGAAACGCTGTTGAAAATTTGGAGAATTCCGTCAGAATACTAGACCACTCGCTAGTCAAGAAGTGCTTTATCAGTGGGCGCCATCGCAGTGCTTTGGAAAATGCTCTCTCATTTCGGTGTGACGCTTCAGGCAAGAGGTTTTTCTCATTGAAGGATGTTATTGGATGGTGGCTAGTCGATGACGATGGATAAACCCCATGTATCGAATTATACAGGTAAACGGGTGAAATAACAAATAGTATCGGATGTTTGCACAAAAAGTGAAACATGATTTTCCACTCTATCACTGGGTATGGAACATATTTTCTTAGTGACTGGCTCATCTGTTTTATGTCTAATATCACAGAGCAACTTCTTAAACAATATAAAAAAAATTCAGTCATATAGACAACGAGTAATCAGTTTCCTGGATCATTTTCCTTTGTTGATATTCTATTTTATTATTTCTCCCTGATTCTCCCTGCGTTTCCATTAAAATCATTTTCTTTTCTTTTTTCCTTCTCATTTTACTTCCTTTTATTGAATAAACAAATATACAATTTTCGGGAAGGGGGAAGGGGCTAATCAAAGGGCTGGCATTCAACACACAAATGAGGAAAATCAGGCGGTGGGGTGGTTGGATTCGAACACATCCCCGGGGTGATAATTTAGTGACGCTACCACCGGGCAACTAAATAATTTCCGCCTCAAACCGACTTCTGTTTGTGTCAAGTTTTCTTACGAACATTCAGCTGGTTACATTCACTACGTAGTCGGTATTCCGGTTCAAATATGACTCGCTGAAAATTCACTGGTGACAGGACGTACGGAAAAAATACTTGTGGAGATCATAAAGAGCGGTGGCCTTCTTTGACTTTGTTTTCATTTTCATTTTGTTTCGAATTGTGGCTTAGATCTGAACTGATTCAACTATTTCTGAATGCAGGAATTTTTTATCAGACTTTAGTTTGCAAGTCTTTGAAACAGAACAGGAATTGCCATCTCCGTAAAAACGTAAAACCCGCCTGGAGTTTCAAGCTTCGTTCTCAGTTTTTATTTTCTTTTTTTGTCTTTGAAAAACGTATTTGAGAGGTTTGAATATCAAGGTCAGAATGGACGGTACCAGTCTTTTTGTGGTGAAGGTGGGAAATATTGTTTGAGCATATCGATAACATAAGAAAACCTTCAGCTAAGTCGGGCTGAAACTGAACAAGAATTTTCAAGCGGTCACATTCCGCAAAAGGAGGAGTACTAGTTGTAATAAGGTGAAGCAATAGAGTTCAGCGAAGGGAGTTTGGTGATACCGACGGTTTGTGAATTTATAAGGGAGTTGTTGTTAGACGAAGACTGAGAGGAGATAACTGTTGTGAGATGTTGAAAATTATTTGTTTTGCTCTAATAACATAGGTTGGAGTATAAGTAAAACATTGGGTTGATTAGTCATTGTGAACGAACGCGGACATTCCGAATAAGATTACCAAAAATAGAAGTAAAAGGTCGACCGTACTGGAAATGGATTGATTGCATCAACAATAGCGCGATGCATGAACGTATTTCTTGCTTTTATGTACGATTGGTTTGAAAGACAGAGAAGTTCAACTGTGTCTTGTTTCCATAGTCGTCTCCCTCAAAGTTGAGCCCGAGATTTTGAGATGGTTTGACTATCGGATGTCGGTGACATCATCGTTTACGCCAACCTCTGCGGAACGTGGTCCCCAATCCGCTGTGATTACCGCTTACTTGTGCGTTGCATCAACTGTTAAGGTATTGATAATCCCTGGTTTTCATCAGATTTGTTCCCCTCAACTCTTGGTGTTTCGAACCTAAATCACAGGGTTGAATATGATATTGTCTCATACGTTTTGCTTCTATTATCCGAATACAAGTACAATGTACGATTCCTTGATTTTGATGATGGTTGCCGGTGCATCGGTTGGAACGTAACTAAAACTGAGAAAAAACACTGGAATTCATTTATAAAGATGACTCATGTGCATAAAACAGGTATGGTACTTTCATTTTTCAATACTCGACTTCCCTTTCTGGAATTGTGAGCAATGTAGCTAAAGTGGTACACAGTGTGAGACACAACCAGTTTTTTAACCACGTTTACGTTCGCCCAGATCCATTCGCTGAATTAAGGTTTTCACTCTGAATTGACTTGCCCAAGTTTTTGACTCCATCAATTTACCTTCTTTGAAGTTGACCTTTCATTTCTAATTTGGTGACCTTTGTTTGAATGTACACGTTACCTTCCCTACGACTCTTCAAACCAACGTGGCTGAGACATGACAGTCTGATTTAGTTTAGTTAATAAAAAAGTTAAATGAAATTGTAGCAACTCCCAAAAACGTGTCGCCTTTCGGAAGCGGATTCAATGTTTTAGATCATCACCGGATTTTGAAAATGCATGCAAAATCAACTAAGTATTTAAAATCAAATTCTTTCTGAACTGTTCAGTTATTTTGTTCTTCGAATCCAGATTTAGCTAAAATAAGAAAGTTCTTCTACGAGAGCAGGAATTGCATCCGTGATGGTATTCTCAGCACTTTGCTTCAGTGTAACTGTAACAACTTTAAATCCTTATGTGTGGCCAAAATTTCGGTGTTCGTTTACGGTTTTTTACGACTTCCGTCTTAGAAAACAAAGATATCAATAAATTTTATCTCATGTCACGAATTTTTCAGTGCACATAGAACTTATATATTGAATTTTTCTTGTCTAGAAGCTAAAGCACGAATGTGCATGGAAAGATGTACGGATTGATAAAAAACTGAACACACTCAAGTGCACTGATTCCCAACGACCGCAGAAATTCGATCTGTATTTCTTCATTGCGTCCATCGTGTCATCGGGCTTTTAATAAAAATTTCTTCTCATCTACCAGCTTCTCATGGGAACGCAACTCCTGATGACCGATTACTGACGTTTGCACATTCATTACATATAACTGCGTTCGGGCTCTAGTAGCCTCAGCGCACACCGTTTTATTTATTATTCTTCCGCACGCAATCTGGACATCTCTTATCTTTTGTCACTAGAAGATCTGCAGTACCTTAAACTCATTACTTTAACTTTCGTTTTCGGAACGAAAGTATACTTACTGTTATTTCGTGTCTCACATCAGTATCGCTATCGGTTGAAGGCGCGTGTGCTGCTAGCATGGAGGTAATTGACGATATTTGGGTTCATTCTAGTTGGGATATGCATGGTCACGCAAGCGCCTTGTTGCTATTTGTAGCACGTGTTAGGTGTATGCAAACTCCAGACGTGTTGCATTTTATTTTGTTCATTTCCCTAATGGGCAACAAGCTGATATAAACGCAAACCGTCTTAGTTTTTAAATTGTAAAGTCAATCAATGTTCGCAAGTGAACTGAGATCCTCGTAGCACGTTGCTCGTTATTCTCTGTGACGAAATAAGCCTGCTGTT
>UZAN01041894.1:29737-47992 GCA_900618425.1 Echinostoma caproni
TCTCGGAATTTTTGATGCACTTCGACGAGAATATTTGTCATATCTAATCAAGATCTAACATAATACCTCGCAGGTAGGACGAGGTCAACTTTCGTGAGTGATCAGAGCTTTAGGGAGAAGTAAGTCAGTGGGATAAACGTGTAATTACCACACAATAACTGAACTCATTGACAAGTTGCACTATGCACAGTGAATTTTAAAACTCACAGGAAGACGATGGATGTTTTTAGTTGTTAGTTTTTTCTTTTTCCAGTCAGTGATTGGAAGATGCCACGCTGGATTGATGGGACCGCTTAGAACGACACCTCTGTCGATAAATCTGGGATAGGGTTTCCCTAAAGTCCTTTTACTGGTAAGCTGCATATCATGCGCCGTATTGCGACTGTTGCCATGTTCTTTTCGTGGTAGCTGCTGGTGACTTCCGGTACGCTACCTGTGCGTGTCTCGTTTCGGGGAAAGATGTTTTTATTCCGCTTCTTTCTAGTTCTATTTTGCATCAGCTTTCGCCGCGAAACGATAAGCTGAGTTCTGGTGAGATAAATCAGCTTCTTCAGAGCCTCTGCTATGCGTTTTTTTCTTTCAGAGAAACGTTATTATAATGTGAATGATTATCACTTTCATTTTGCATCAAATATTGAAAAGTATTAGATAGAGTTTAATTAAGAAGAGCGTAAGCTGGCAAAGTAGCAAAATGCACTGTCACACACATTCGTAGTCCATGTATGTTTCATTGACTACTGGTATTTGTTTCTTTCAAATCTCTCACGCTTTAAGGCTTTCCTTCACCAGTCAAGTTACACACATACATACACACACTGGGAAAACAGCTTACTGACTTGGGGATCCAAAGTGAGTATGCAACTATGGGTTTTTTAGGTTATTTCTATAGTTTCCACGGTTGTTGCATTTTTGTTGGTGCGATGGAGCACTTGCGCATGAATAATGCAAAAAGATAATAAGGGAGCATAGTATGAAGTAGGGCGATTTCACTATTGAAAGTTATAAAAGCGCATGTATTTGGGTTTTTTCTGGGTCGCGTCTCTCGATCAATTTGGCAATCAGAATAAATAGGCCTATTGAGAGTGGTTTTACTAAACAAATAATTAAGTAGCCTGGTAACTCGGACTTATTTAACTCTTTCCTAGCCGCATGCGGATACAGTGCTTTCAAATAAACATATTTCTTAGGCAACGTTTTGTTTCTACAGACGGTTTCCTTAGATTACAGTCTACTGTGTGATTCCCACTGAAGAACTGAAATGTAAAATGCAATAGAATAGAAATAGAATAAGTCTCGAAAGTATTTAGATCGCTCATTGAAGCGTTAATGAGTCCCTCCTACAAAGATCATTATTCAATGAAGTGAACCGATAACGGTAAATTCGACTCACACTACGACTTAGTGATTTTACCTGTCCAGTGAATATTGTTCTCGACATTCTGTATCGTGCCTCAAGTCACCGCATCCCACTGCGTGTTGTATCCCTTAAGTAATAGGCTGAAAATTCTACTTACTGCCTTCTTTGTCTCTAAATGATATTGTTCATTTATTATTACTATTCCCAATGTATATTTTCTTGTGCTTCTACGGCTTGACTGTTCAATTATCATCGTTTTGTCCCTATTTCAAGCAGTGGAAAATATCAACTTTTCATGTTAGATGACGCAACATCCCTATGGGAATGCCAGTTAAATATGCCACAGATTGCCGTACGAAATATCAAGAAACACCTCAGTAATGTTCAGTGTCGCCTCATTTCGTATTATTGGGTGATTCTGCTGTTACTTTTCAATTTAAACCGAGTAAGATAGCCACCTTCGCCCACAAACTTTCTTAAGTGATATAAAACCTTATCAATGCTTTTTGAATCTTCGCATCGGCCTCCAGTTCGATACCCATGGCTTTTATCGATTTTAATTGTGAACAAAAAAGGCGCTCATTCGCTGAAGTGTCAGACGTTACATTCTGAGAGTTATCGTCTTAGAATCTAATCCTAAATAAAACGACGAATCGGATAGCTTTTAGTGTATAACTGGGTATATCAGACGTTGCGCTAACAAATAAAGTCTTTTTAAGATCAAATTTGAACTATCCGACAGTTTTCCTGGTGTCACAAGACCAGGCTTCAGGCTTGTTTGATTTATCAAAGGTAAAATGCGATTTTCAGACCCTTTCTAACAAAGTGACTGATACAAAAGTGTGTTACCAGGTGTCTTTTGATAGGGAAAAACTGAATGAGGAAACAGTCCACCTTCACCACTTTCAGGGACGCACCCATTTCGTCTATGCAAGCCAAACGATCTTGATGAAATGTCAACTTATAATCTACTTTGCAACGTGAATGTGGATGGGACCAGTGATCACTTTCCTATCCTCATTTCTTCTAAATTACTATGATAGCACTGCTGTTGAGGGAAAGCCGTACACTTTTTAAATGTGTCTACTTAATTGTGTGCACCTTGTTGTTGCCCAATCGATCACTTTGTTTGGGAACGTTTTATGAGCCACATGTGTCACACATGCTACTAGAACAGAAAATTTACTGCCACGGTATAACATAAAAAGCTGCATGGTTTCTTTGCAAAAAACGCAATATGATGTTATAAAGGATGGACAAAGCTGGTAAATGTGTATGCGAAAACAAAGTCAAAGTCAAAAATCGTTTTATTCATCTTAATGGATGGATTCTCAGCTTCTTGCACTGTGGAAACATTTATTGTTGCATACGGTCACAAAAAAGTGAGAGAAAAACAGCACCGTAAATTCAAAGGAATGTGGAATAAAAGTTTGAAAATGAATATCAATTGGGTAGGAAATTCTATTTTTTTCTCTCACGGAAGCCTTCTGAGCCAGAAATCTCGAAAGATAGGGGATGGAAGACAAACGATAGGCAGTGGTACGAGCATACACCAGTTTTAGTTACGGAAGTGGATACGCATTTTTTAATTTCTGTGTAACGGGTGAGTGTTGCCTGATAGAATATTGTTGCAGAAGTTTTCGCAATAGGTAAAATGTTTGTCGGCGATAAAGTTAAGCAAGTGCAAATAGGGAGTATGGCTTGTGCGAGAAATAATCTTAAAAGATCTGCTTAGAATTGTGTAATCTTTAGCAAATAATAGAGAAGATGAGTAACAGCACAAGAATATACAAATGGGGTGAATAAATACAGTGGAACTTTCAAAGAACGCAAGCGGGAAATAAAGAAATACAATTGTCAAATCTTTTCAAAAGCAGAATTTAAATGTGAATTCCAGGTGAGATCTTGGCAGATAGTGACACCAAAGTAATGTAGAGAACTTAATGGGGGAACAGGCCGGTTGTTAAAATAGAGTGCAGAAAAATTTCTTTCAAAAGATTGTAGCTGTTTTTCTTTGGCGAGCGAAAAGGTGACCGCTACATTTAGATGCATTGAGAGATAAATTGGAAGACGAAGACCATAAGTTTAAGGCACATAAACTGGTTTGAAGATGTGCGAAGCGGAAATCACCTTGGAATTTGGAACCTATTGTGACATCATCAGCATACTTAATTGAAAGAGTATCTGAGTCAGTGGGTGGGTCTTGGATACACCAATAGAAGAGAAAAGAGGACAGAATTTCCCCCTGGAGCACCCTGAATTGACCGGTAGGGAGTTATGGGTTTTTCCAAGAAACTTCGTGAAGTGTGTTCTACCAGCAAAGTATTCTTGGAGTAGAGAGAGAGAGTGAGTAGCATGGGATAATCAAGCACCTTGGAGTAGAGAAAAAAAATCTCCTCGTGTCAACACAGTTAAGAGCACTACTATCGTCGAGGAAACACACGAAATGCTGTGCCGTGCATGTCTAAGGATCGCAAAACTGAGTTTACCAAATGCGCAATGGCGTCTGAGGAAGAACGTTATTTGCGATAAGCGAATTGATTGTTATCTAGCTGCCCAATGTTGGTAATAATGTTACTAACCATAAACTTTTCGAAAATTTTAGTATAACAGAAGTACAGGCGATTGGTCGCAATTTCCCAGCTTCCCAGCTTTTTGGGGGGTTGGTGTGATGCGCACAGGTCCCAAGCAGTCAACAATTTTTTGTTCCTCGAAGCAGCGGTTGAAAATACCGGCAAGTGGCTCCACCAGATAACACGCACATTCCCTGGGGAGGACTGGACATAGTCCGTCGGGACCGGAAGCTTTTGATATTTTCAGGCACTTCAGCTGTGCCCGCATCTGATTGGAATTGGAATGTGAAACTTCATGATGATCAACTGATTGGAAATAAGGATACGATACTTTAGTTCGAGTAGACGTGGAAACATGCAGTTGAGTTCATTTGCTGTGGGTTCAGGCCCGCGTAGTCTGACTTTTGTTCCACAGAGTTTTTTCATAGCGCTCCAGATTTGCTTGCAATTACGGTCACCAAGTAGGGCTTCAGTGTAGAGTTTGTCAAGATTTTGGATCTGTCTTGATCAGCTCTCACGTTTGTTCCACCAAAGATCGGTCACGATTTGGTTCTCCTGAGGGTCTTTAAAGTGGGGGAAGAAAATCTGCCGGGACTTATATACATAGGGGTTATGGGGCAGTAGAGGTCAAAGAAGAAGTTCAAATAGCTCGTTAGGTGTTTACACTCGACCGAGGCACTTGGATCAAAGGACTGATGAAAAGTTGTACCAGAGACCATTTCTCTCAGTGATGCCAAGTGGGCCGGGTCGCATAGCCTATGAAAAATCTTCCGGCTAGATGTACGCGTCAGTGTGCTATGATGTTTCTTTGAATAGACTTTTGGTAAAACGTTTATGATACAATGATCGGAGTTTGTCAGAGGGGCTCCTCTTCGCACGGCAAACAGGTCAGGATCGTTCGAAACCATAAGCTTAAGCGTTTCCTCTTGTGGGGAAATTTAAAAAAGTGAAGAGATAGAGAAAGAAGTCAAGAAATTAACATTGGCATGATTAAAATAACCACTAACAATAAAGAGAGAGCGTTCCGTGTAGTTAGAAAGTTCGAATATAAATAAATCAGCGAACGTCTGTACATCAGAAGTTGTACTGGAGGGTGCAATGTAAATGTTTCATGCTACAATGGAGCGATATTTACTTAGGAAACGGGGTTTACATTCAACCGAAGTATATGAGATATATTCTACGTTGTAAGTGAAGATAATCTTTGTAGACTTACACCGAGACGATTTTGTGTAGGTTATTAGACCACCGCGTCGATTTCGTAGTAGTCTCTATCTATTTCGTAGTCTCTATCCAACCGATGCACATCAAAGAAATCCAGCTCAATCAGAGAGTCGTTGATGTCAGGATGCAATCACGTTTCTCGCAGCATAACTATCCCCAATGCACGGTACTTTTTCATCCTTATCAGTTTCGTGAAGTCGCTCAGTTTTCTAAATGGTGATCGTACGTTTAATGAGCACATAGCAGGGATAGACATTTTCTGGGGTTTTGTATTACGTGAAGTCACTTTTCAGCCTGCTCGGTTTTTTCTGAGTAAGTCTGATCTAGACTGTCTGCATCTTTTATATCTATTTTTAACTTGACGATCGAACCGATAGAGAATGCCACTCTTGAGCGATAACACAATGTTGCAAATTCTTTAAAGATTCCGGGGCGTACGTAATCATGAAAACGATGAAAGTAAACCTGATTCAAACGATTAAATCCAATATGTGATGTAACCGTTGATAAATTATCCATTGGAATATAAAATGTGACACGGCCGAAAATTTAAAGGCCCTGCCGTTCGTTGTTTTTTTGTTCTGCCTGCAGTTTAGAATGAGGTTTTAATAAATTGTGCGACGAACAGCAACCAGATGGTCTGAATCGCACACTCGTGAGGGAATGCCGTTCAAATAACCACGCAAGCGACCTAATAACTGGCGAGTCACAAAACGGTAGGACGGGTGTGCTTATCATCCGGACGACAGCGCAGCTGGGTGGCGATGACCAAACACCATATGGCCACATGATTAGCGATTCGGGAAGAGACGGAGGAGAAAAAGTGAAAGTAAACCACTGAATAAACAACTCTGTTCGTCCAATGGGCATTAAATCACCTGAACGAAACACATGCTTAACAAAGGCTTCTGTATTCATGCTTCTTGGGCACTATATTCATGATACGGCCGGATCTCCATTCTGTTCCAATGGATTGTTTTTATCACTATACACTGACAAATATCACTTTGTATGTTATGCAATCCGGACCAAGTCACTAATATACACGTCAATTAAAAATGAGACAAACATCAATTTAAAAATCCACCCAGTCCCACTACGGATAGGATGAAGATGAATAAATACCAGGAGGGGATGGTGGGATAGGCTCGATTCAATTCAACAACGATGAGTTTCGAAGAAGGAGCTGATTTATACCAGGGAAGGTTTGTTTCATCTTTGTCACTTTTAATTATGATCATCATATCACGTGGCATCATAAGTGCTGGCCATTAAGTGGGAGTGTGAAACTTCACAGGTCAAATTGACTTACGGATTAAATCAGGAAAGGCTACTGACAAAGACAAGCGAACGTTGGGTTGTCGAACCATGGGGATCAAACGACCCGTGAAAGGATGCAAAACCGAAATGGCCAACAGTTCGGGCCAGGGAGAAGCAGCCATTGTGGAAACGATATTTAGTTTTCGTGAGTCATTCTCCATCTCATTCGAATCTCCATGAAACAGTAACAGTTTTCTTGATGCATTCACTCCACGCTCACATTCTGACTTTGAAAATAAGAGGAAAGTAATATTATGCAAACTAAAACGCATGGTAATGGTAAACATTAAACAGTACAACAGAAGAAAAAGCTAGCTAGACATTATCCCTGAATAATAGAATGATTAGGTGGATTTGTTTTGTGAAGGTGAATTATAACGAGCAATGCTGAGGTTAGGAGCAGAATTTTAGGTAATCGCGGTTGCCCACTGGAGCAAGTGGTGGACCTCCAAAGATTACATTGGTTGGGACACGCATGTCACCAGATAGGTTACCACGGCGAGCGATGTTCGCCGAAGCAGACACCGAGTGGGAAAAGGGCCAAAGGTGGTCAAGCTAAGACCTATCACGAGAGTATGAAACCCTAAACAGGAGACTAGGTCAGAGGCTCCGTTAGGCTACCTGGATGAAGACCTCAAGATGATGGTAACCGATGGTTAGAGACATTGAGTGATATGGCTGTGTCGGAAACAGTGATTCTGAATTATAAATGTTTCCAAGTTGGACGGAACACCAACTGTATCAATGAAAACGGTAGTTCGACCAATTTTGAAGATCTTTTAGAGAAATCTTCCCAAGCTAGTTTCGTATGCATACAGACTGAGAGAACTAGCGGCCTTTCAAAAACCTGATTATGAAGGTGGTAACCGCTTTTTATTTTTTCCATTGATTATACGTTTCTCCATTATTTCTCCCTGCACCAAGAAGGCCGTTGTAGCAAGTATTTCGACGCTCGTTTTCCGCTGCCCACCGTCATTTGATGAACAGAAGAAAGGCAAATCCCAGTAACGAGGTAACCGGCAATTGAAATTCTCGTGTCGTAAATGTACTAGGTCACTACCAGACTGGATTGTTGCAGGTAGCAGCTACGTCCGGCTAAACAGAACGAAGCATGTGATGTGAAACCGACAAGTTACGGGTACAGGAAAGACTCCGGATCGATGGTTAAACAGTTCAACGGTCTGTTCGCATCTCCGCTCAGAACAAGATCCATTCCCTTAATCGCTCTTGTTTATTTTTCAATACTGTGAGAACAGGCCAACCGCTTGTTCATGAGCGCACAAAACATACTACTCACTAAGGTGAGCAGTATGTCCTCACACTGAGACTCGGATCGGCTGCTTACTTTGCACGAGCCTCTAAGTCTCATTGCGCACAGCCTACTGTCGACTGAGAAACAGTCCAGTAGCCAGGCTTCCTCTCCCTCACTGAGAGCCACACCAACGCCAGCAAGGCCAGAAGCCGCAGCCTCAGGGTCCCCAGAGAGGCGTAAGTGAAACTTCACGGATGGGTTTGACGAGGACGTCAATCGGATAATGGAGCTGGAGTCTTGAATGCGAGTCTCCTGGATACAACACACATCGATGGCTAGGATCTCGAGGATACAAGCTAAACCGGCCTGTTGTCCTGTACGCATCAGAGTGCGCACATTAAATGTGGCTAGTTTAAAAGGACATCGAGGGCGACGAAGGGCTTCAGCTGGTGGAGGAATCAGTGAGACTTGGACGGTAGTCGAGGCAGGACGCGAGAGAAAAGGGACGGATTTTCCATCGGAAGCACAACTGGTAGTACGATTGTCTGGAGATGTTGGTAATAAGGGTAATCTTTGAGGGGGGGGGTGAATGTGGGTTGGAAGAAAAGCTGGAAAAAAGAAAAGTGTGTACGGTGTGAGGCGTTTTTTCATGCGCGAAAACTGGAAGAGCGAGTTATTGATTAAGTTGAAGTTCACTGTTTGTATTGTGGGCTGTTGTACTGCTCGGTCACCCAGTCCAGAGTAGGCCTTGTCGGAGGATGCACTCTAGCCTTTACGCAACCAAGCGCGAGCTACAAGGCAGAAGTATTGTTCCAGATAAGCCGAGAACCGGTCGGTTGTTCCATTCATCTTCTCTGGAAGACCCTGTCGGGTTATTGGAATTCAACAAGGGTTCAATGGTCGTACTCACTGGCGGGCGACACTCACCACGTCACAGCGCTGTCATAAAATACATGTGGTGTTTTGTGTGGAGAACCCTTGTCAAGTGGTAAACCCACCACATGGCCGCTTATTCAGTGAGAATAAACCCACCTTATTCACAGTTAACCGCCAGTTAACAGCTGTTCCCCTATCCGCGACCTGGGGATGCGCTCGGCAGCATACAGCTTTGCTTTCCCGAGTGGGGCTTGAAGTGACTAACCACACAAGATAAGCGTGGCATACAACCCGGACGACAGCAAAGCTGCTGACCACCAAAGCTGAGCTACCTTCCTAATCAACGATGAATCCAATTCGTGCTTCCTGGTGTGAACCGTGGAGTGTTGTTGTATCTTTCGGATATGAATAGCTTAAATGTTTTTTCATTGGGTTCAAATCTGGGCTGCACGCAGTCCACGGGATTGTTTTGATACCGCGAACTAAAAGTCATCCTAGTGTTAGATACTACGGTGATATCATGTTGGAAAATTGATTCACGGTGAACATTCGATGAGATTGCTGGTATACAAATGTACACATCAGAGTCTTGCATCCCCTGTAGTATAGCGGGTTCAGTTGTGTCGCAGCTTGATAAGGCCCCTGATACCATGACGGAGTTTTGATCGTTAGTCCTTTTACTGAAGTACCGTTCTTGCTTCCACAGATCATTCCAGTAGTAGTTATATTATTAATATATTTCACACTTATCGGAGGACAGACTGTGCTCCAAGCAAGTCATGATCCAATAATCTTTATAAAAGAGAAAAATGTTCCATGATTGGCTTGTGGGCTGAATACTGCCAGATTGTCCAGGCCAAGTTAGTCCAGTAGTAGTTCCATGCGTCGAGTCCATTTAAATTGAATGTTTTGTCGATAAGGTAGACGAAATTCCAATTTTCTCAATGAACATGAGTTAAAATCCAAAATAAACGGTTTTCTCTTTATAGAGTTAATAGAGCAATATATCTTCTCGTTCTCTTGTATCTCATTCAAGGGACCGTTTTGAGTGTTCGTTCTATTGATCGCACCGAAAAATCCAACTCAAGTACCGTTTTCATCACCGATGAATGAATGGCTCACAGAATTTGAGGCACCCATAGCATTCCCTATTTATCTTTCATTGAGAGCTTTTTCTGGCTTTCAGTTCAAATGTCGTGCCACGGTGGACCTGAACCTATTAGACCGTATAACTAAACGTGTCACATGACCGTAGTTTACACCGGTCTGCTAACTACTGACTCACCACGGTTCATCATAGTATACTGAGACACAGAGAAGTGAACTTCGCTGATAGCCGCCAAGCTCGTAATGTACACAAAGTAAGCGAGGAGGTATAAGATGGATAGGGTTTGAGCATAATTGAAGAAAGGCAAAGAAAGTGAACCTCTAATGGTCAACACACAGAGTGCACAACCGTACTGTGCATACCGTTTCAAGCATTCTGACCTGGTGAGAAATGACAATAAGAACGTCATTGCTGTCGGTTAGTTGCCTTATCCTTCAGTGTCTCCAGCCGAGTTACTGAGTCATTTGGACCCCAACCTGGAAGACAGGAGACGCCTATTCTACCTAATCGTTCTGTACATTTCTTCGTGCCACGTCATCCGTTGATCTCCACGTGGTTTCCACTAACCTAGAGCAGCAAAAAAAGAATAAGGGGCGATGCGATAGACAGTAGCTGGGCATGCGCAGTGGTTGTCCTAACCAACGACTTACTTAAGAGCTGCTTTCACGCTTGTTCCATTCAACCGACATCAAACATGGGCAGTCGAAGACTATTAAACGATGAGTATCTTCCACGCGTAAATTTAGTGTTTTGCAGCGACAAAGCAGAACTGACTGCACACTGGCACGGTATACATGACCTTACAGTTTCAACAAAACATCACGTAAGCACCTAAGGTGCTTCAACCCTGCGTACGCAGCAGACAAACGATACCGTCAGCGTACTATAAATCGCACAGCTTTTCTCCAAATACCCATTCAATGACAACATTTTGGAGACCAATGGGAGCGTTCTCCACTATTTCTTCTGCTGGAGAACGCACCAAATAGTCTTCACCTCAGTTGCCAGTTGTTTATCGCACCCGCTTTCAAATCGGGTCGGGAGTGTGAAGTTCATGGAAGGTGCAATACCTCGGTTTTGTTTTGTTTTCAAAACATTTTCTAGTAAATAAAAGATAAATTCGTATTTCGGCTTCTCAATTGTTTGCCGTCTAGATTCCCAAAAATGGTGATCATACATGTGAGAGCAGAGATAATCCAAAGTCTAGTGAGGGGTGCAATACTTTTGTCGTGTGGCGTGTATACTTGTCTCAATAGTCTCACAGATGACACTGCAAACAGAAGAGAGTGGCGAACGAGCTCGTTTTCAGTGATCTGTAATCACGCCAATAGATCGCAATATATATCATTATTCAAGAATAAAATTTTCTGGGGGAAAAATCACATTACCGATTGTTATGCTCGAGTTCATCAGGAGGCCGGAAATCAGATTTACAATGATCACATAGATGTTAGCTCATTCATTCGATCATCGAGATTACTCGTGATACGGTGTGTTTGTGAGGTGGTGAGTCAGGGGAAATTAAGCACTTACATAAATTGTTTTCATGTATACAAAGGGGTCATACAGAGGAATTCCCACCGATTCTGCTGGGGATAGCATTTTACAGAGAGAACCTAACTGGAAAATCGACCACAAACCTAACACAGAGTGAGTGACTTAATCGTCTCTGTGTTAAACCACGCAGAGTGGTGTTCACAAATCCGCCTGACCGTGCGGTTCATCTACGTTGTTCAGCATCAATAAATAATTGATCTTACACAGAATGAGACCACAGAGTCGGGAACTTCATCGGACGATCACAAACACACAACTGGTCTGGACGTGAACAACACATCAGGCAATGAGTATCTCATCAATTGCATCGGATAATCGCTGTATGATTTCAGTTGAAGTGTCCCCCCCCCCTTGAACACCGGGGAAATTCTAAATTACTTCTTGTTGACCTCGGTGGTTCGTAGCGTTCTCCGTGCGCTGAATCATTATGTTAAATAAACGTCCCAAAGTTCCGTTACGCGCAAAGATCGACCTTTCAAGAACGAAGCTCGTTTTCCAGCGTGTCCTCAATGCAGATCTTCCTTGTCCTATCCTCTAGGCAACCAACCAGGCTCTTTTTTTAAATTAAACGGTGTAAAGTTTTCGAAGTGGATGTATTGGTCTTTCCAAGTTACCTTTCTATACACAGAACGCCACAACTAACCATTTGATCGAAGAGTGGTGCAGAAATACAAAAACAGCAAGTTGTTGTTTCTAAATCAGACGTTACGTTTTGATGGACAGTACTAAAACTACCGAATAGTTCGGTAGGGTTAAATGTTACTTTTATCACACACACGATATTATCTACGTACCATGTGTTTATGACGGACGATTGTAATTGAGTGTTTTTGGGTTTCAACACGAATAAGTCCGCGAAAGCAGTTCTAGCAGAGACCCCATGGCTACACTATCCTTTGTTCGATAGATCTCATTGTTAAACTTGAAGTGAACATCAAGATATAGAGCAGCCGAACAAATAAACGCCTAGCCCCCCTCATATAACTGCAAAAGTATTCAATAGTTTCGCTGATGGGAACATTTGTGAACAACAAACTAACGTGCAGCATTGTTCGATCGAACAAGTTTAAGTTGCGAATTTTGCTCACAAATGTAAACGTTTCTTCGCTCCTATGTTCTGTGTTTTGTTCTAATAATTTAATCATCTGTTTCACCAAACTAGTTCATACACCTTACGGATACGGCCAATTATCCAAGATGCCCAGTTTGTCTTTATAATTGCTGGTGAGAATCATGGTGGTTGACTAGAAAAGTGAAAGCTGAAGTCCATTAAGGGGCTTCGCCGAGGATAAGTGGCATTATGAGCTTCTTAAACCAATTGTGCTTGATTTCAAATCAGGGTTTTAAACGCCTCCCCTGAACAGACGAAAATTGGTCAAGTAACTCGGTGGAATGCACAGGGCATTCACGTTTATCCGTTTTTATACCAATATTTGTCCACCTTATAAATTCGCAAATCGATGAATATTCATCTCCTGGCTACAGAAAATGTTCGGAATTATCTTAGTCGTTCTCATGTTACATTACGTACATCGAAGACAATGTTAACTGGTTGAACAACTGCACATCGGTACGAGATGCATCTGCACCTTGATGAGATCAGCGCAGACCACTTTTTAAGATAGATACCAACTCTGTTTTTACAGTGCAGGCGATTAATATCGCATGAACTGATCTACCGCTTCTTTTCCAGTCTGTCGCGTTCAAGGGAAAGAACGGAATCAACAACATTGTGTATGCACATAAGCAGACAAAATGTTACACTACTCGTAAGTAGTATAAAACAAAACCATACAAATGAACACCCCAAAAAATGGAAATTGGATAGGGAGGACTACAAAGCACGATTTTGATGCTGACGTATCGATTAAAAATGTGCTACTAGAAAAGAATAATATTAGTGAACGGAAAACACACGAGATAAACCATGAATAAGAGACAAACGTGCTCGGACAATATAGGAAACGATAAGTTTTGAACAGAATCTACTGTTGGAATAACAACGAAAACCAACTTAAACTAACCTTACGATAAGAATCGGTGTAATACACACTGTCCATGGTTACGTCGATATGACTGACCAAGTCTGCAACAACAAGATGCGGCTCTTTGGTGAAAACTGTTAGGCGTTCTTCTGGCCGCGGAGGAGCACGGGTTTGTTCTTGGTTGTTCAGGTCACTGGATACCGAATTCGTGCCACAGACGACCAAGTCAAATTCAATTTGGGTACCTTCCAAGTTACCCAGCCAACCGCGTTGCATTTGCACAACATCACGCCACTGATTACCCTCGATATCTTTCAAGCCATTCACCAGTGACTGAGACCGTAGTTGATACAATGAAGAGAGAGACATAGAAGAAAATATGAAATCGATGTAGAACACCGTCAGATGAAATTGAAAATAATACGTCTAACATTTTCATCCTCGAAATCAGCATATAAGCGGTTCAGGGTGTCTAACTTGGTGTCGCACAAGAAAGAAAGCACAAGGCTGCTATAATTTTAGGTACGAAATGATCATCAGTACTTATTAATAAGGTTATTAATTAAAATTATCATAAGATGGTCATAATTTCATTTTCTTCTTGCCGTCGCTAATCAATCTTTATTGAAAAGTAATAAAATACTATGAATAGAATTCAAAATGTATGAAAACGGAAATACTGAGTAAATGAAGGTGCAAATTTATATGAACGGCGCCAACTGTTGCGTTCGAGAATAAATCAGGCAAACAACGGTATTAATTTCAATAAAATCTGGAATAAGCCAGTTAAACACTGTCCAGGAACAACCAATGTGCATGCATTTTGAAAAATGAACTCTGAAGCGAATACCTGAACATTATCTGTATCTATTGATGGGACTTCATCTTTTATAAAAATCGTTGTGCTGTGATTTGTTTGGAACACAGTCTAGCCTCAGAGGTGTGATATATATACTCATAATAAGTAGTATGTGAATGACTGGACAAAATTTCCCTGGAAGCACACGATCGGTTTGGCGGTTCTTGCCGCTAGTCAGGCACGCAAATCCGGTAATCGTTCTCCAATTCATACATACATATATATATATATATGTCCCTGGGGCTGCATCGAATTTGTAACAGTTTACCAAGACACTACTGATGCTGTACAACAGTGAGTAAGACTATGATAAAATTTTGTATTCGGACAAATAGTGAACTTCCTACAGGCTTTGCATAGCTCTGCCAGCCAGCCAACCCGGTGCCTCATGGCTATGATCACCTAATTTCTACAAACAACTGAAATCGGCGGCATGAATATAGTGAACATTTATTAAGAATGTCCGTGGTTTAGCTCCTTACTCCAGAAAAAAGTGAAAACTGTTGAAAATAAATACAACAAAAAACCGAATTACTCAACTCGTTGATTTCCCCACCTGCATCTCCGACCGTGCTGGTAACCACGCTCATACCCTCGATCTTGTCGTCAATACCAATTCACGGTTATTTTCAAATGTTGCAGCAATTCCTCTCCTGGGCTCATCGGACCATTGTCTTATTTTGCTCTCTACCCAAATTATGTTCCACTGTTCCTACCAATTAGAGACTCACATTCTGGCGATACGGTTATGCTGATTGGTGTAGATTTTGTAACCTTCTGGCTTCCTATCCTTAGAATAAATGTTGCTTCTCCGCCGATGTCTCCCTTTCGGCTTCGAAGTTTTCCAAAGTTCTTTTGCAAGGTATTTATTCCTCATTTCACTAAACCCGGTAAGCCTCTTTATCCACAATGATTTACCCACGCATGTTGTCGCGCTGTTCAAAGAAGGAAATCAGCGTTCCACCGCTGGCTTCAGTCACCGTCCCCCAGCTCCTGCCGATGGTTTCCGTTAGTGCGCAACAACTGTACAACCACCATACGGAAGGCTAAGGAGCACTTTGTTGGGCGCAAAGCAACACATTTAGCAACCGCTCCTTCTGGAATCCGTAATTTCTGGTCACTCGCCAAGGCAGTCTCCCGTAACTTCTGTTCCACTAACTCCCACCCATTGTTAACCCATCTGGTGACTTAGTGTCCAACCCAATTGAAAAAGCTGAAGTGTTTGCCTTCCATTTTGCTTTCAGTTTTACCCTACTCGAATCACCGACCCAACCCTCTACATACCCTACGGCGAACCATCTTTCCACACCACTTATCTCCATTAGAAAGATACGACAGATCCTTTTATAGCTCGACCCACACAAGCCACTTGGGCCTGACGGGATTCCTCCCATTGTCCTCAAAATATGTGCCCCAGAGCAGGCTTGCCTCCGACACCGCTTATTCTCTCTATCCCTCGATTCTGTGATATTCCCATTCTCAAGGAAAATATCAGAAATATTTCTTATCCCCAAGCGCGACGACTACTCAGATCCAAACAACTACCGCCCCATTTTTCTTACATCAATTATTTCGAAGGATATGGAATCAGTTGTTGCTGATCAACTCCGCCACCATCTGGAGCAGAACAAGATGCTTAGCGATCGTCAGTAGAGTTTCCCATTCCATTGATCTACCGGTGATCTTCTGGCGCTCATTTCACATAAGTGGTCAGTGGCACGGAGAAACCCCTGCACTTGAATACTACAGTCATATGTGGGGTGGAGCTTCGTCCTCCTCTCTCTTCTTGATCGGCTTAAATGTAAGACCATTCGTCCCTAACATCCAATTTGCAGTCACTAGATCACCGTCTGGCAGTCACTTTTTATCTTTATTCCATCGGTATTACTTTAGATTTTGCTCTGATGAACCTTCCGCTTCTGTTCCTCTCCTGATTGTTCTTATTCGTAGATCCCGCGTACCAGCGGCTAGCCACCTATTTCAAGTGACTATCCCCAGGTGCAGCATTTCTAACTTTTTCAGTCATCATTTTTTCCCAAGAACAGCACAACTGTGGAGCATTCTCCACCTTTCAGTTTTCGTTCAACGTACAACATCCTCATCTTTAAACGTGGAATCAACAAGGTGGTTCTAGCCTGAATGTTCCCCTTACGTTCCCACGTACAGCATGTCCTTGGATCACTGGGTTCACTAGGTTTACTGTATTCACTTTCGTGTAATAAAAGAGCGGTATGCTGATCTAGGCAACTTCCGAATACATTACATTATCTGCGATCTCATCTGCATTCAGCACGAAAATTACTACCCGTACGCCCATTACGTGCGTCGGGGTTGATGAAACCTCATCTCCCGCACAGCTACATGGGCCACATTTACCGCAGACTGTCACATAGTGGCATTTATTTGCCTAATGAACAGACTTATAGGTCGAAGTTTGGCTGCAAAGTCCCAGATTTTTCTTGCTCATAAAAGAAGATACAATGAGTGCGATAGAATTTACATGGGAATAGGAATCAGTGCTTGGACTACATAATGTCCAACTTCACTGTGAGCATATATCTTGCAATAGTTTTGCATCTCAACCAAACTTCCAAAAACGCTGAGTCTCCAAAAACCGATTGGTATGAGAAGATGGAGTTAACGACAGGAGACAATCTAAATGGTTGCAAAACTTACTTGTGAATAAACTGAAGAACGGAAGTACCACTGCCGCAGCGGTTTCCGTTCAACCACAGCTCCTGAACGCCATGATCTACCCTGTGAGTCAACCAATTCATCCGCCAGAACGGTTTGATCCACCGGATCCCAGTTCACAAAGGCGGAACGTCTATAAGCTAAACCAGACTCGAACAGTTTTAGAAAAATCCATTGGGTCCACTTATAGTAATCCGGATTGCACGTGCTTATCTCACGAAACCAGTTTAAATTTAGAAGCATCGTTGATTCCATTTGTTGGCGCATCTGATCGATATTCCTGGTAGATGCAGAAAAAAATTGATGATCCAAATGGCAATGCACTGCTAATTCAGGTGACTGACATAAAATGAGGGAAGGTGAAGGAAGATGGTTACATTCAATCCATAGTATTGGTATGGGGGTGTTCGACGCATGTTTGCCACGATAGAAAGAAGAACAAACAACCTATTGGCAATTTCGTAGAATTCAAAAAGTCTGTGCTGTACGCAACCTAGCTCGCCCCCGTGTGACGGATAAGAAAATGGCTGTCAGCGGTGAATAAGGTAAAATCTTTGATCGCTAAATACATCGTCGAGAACGATGAACAACGGATCGGAAGAGCAGAGCCGTATGCTACCGAGCGCGTCCCCAGGTCTCGGATTGGGGAACGGCCGTCATCTCGCAGCTAACTGTGAATAAGGTGGGCCTCGGCCCGCCGAATAAGCAGTCGCGGACGATCAGCGGCAGTGCTCGACGACGTGGTGGGTTTACCACTTGGCAGGGGTTCTCCGCACAAAACACCACAAATACCTGTGGACTGCGCTGTGACGTGGCGAGTGTGGCCAGCTCCTTGTTAAGATCCCTTGCTCGACAAGGTTTTCCAGAACAGGCGAATGAGACAACTACTGGCCACCGACTCATCTAGAATATCGCTGCTGCCTTTCAGTTCGAGCTTGGATGCGCGAAGGCTAGAGTGCATCCTCCAACAAGGCCTACTCTGGACCGGGCGACCGAGTACTATAACAGCACACAACGCCAACAATGATGAACTCAGACTTTCATGTGCATTTAGTCTGCCATTTCCACACCTACAGATAAACACTCTACAACGTACACAGACTCATTTTCCCCCCAGCCCTACCCAATCCGATCTTCATCCTCATAACTGACCTCCTCTCTCGGATTCTTCAGGCGATTGTGCAAACACTAGTTCCTCAGATGGAAACTCGGTGGTAAATAATAATAATAATACCGTCCAAGTCTCACCGATTCCTCCACCAGCTGAAGCCCTTCGTCGCCCTCGATGTCCTTTTAAACTAGCCACATTTAATGTGCGCACTCTGATGCGTACAGGACAACAGGCCGGTTTAGCTTGTATCCTCGAGATCCTAGCCATCGATGTGTGTTGTATCCAGGAGACTCGCATTCAAGACTCCAGCTCCATTATCCGATTGACGTCCTCGTCAAA